>CAXIUB010000096.1:0-39963 GCA_964034835.1 Muscina levida | reverse complement strand
AACCCAAATCATGCGAAGGGTGGCACACCATATTTATGTATTTGGCATCATGAAACATTTTAAGTTGTTTAGTTTTGTCCTTTGAATCATCAGTTGCTTTAATGGCTTCCGCCTCTTCAGGTTTGCCGCCTTTGAAAATATGCTGAAAACCAGCACCTCTAACATGACGCCAATCTGGGGAGCAATAGAGATGGGTTTTGATTTTTGTGTAGCGCATACGACGAAACTTAAAACGCATCTGACGTTCAATTATCAGATCCAACTCCGGTTGGTACTTTAGTTTACTGGAACAAGGACAGATGTTGCGGTAACGTGTTTCATATCGTCCTGGACCAGGTAGGAAGCTGATGTGTGGCCGATGAATGCTATTCGGTTTAAGGGGAACCACCGATTTGCGATAGAATACATGAGGGTGAAGTGGTCTGGTAGGCTTGGGACTAAAAGGGAAAAGAGGAATATAGAAAGGATTTTTTTGTTAAGGAAAAAAAACAATGCGTCACGAGATGATAAATAAATACAAGTTATGCATTTGTGTGAAAATGGCTATATTTAAAAAATATAAAATACAAATTTTAAATGGTCAATAACGCAGTACAACATTTTTCAGCTCATTGATTTGGGACTCAATTCTGTGAACTGGACGTGAAAGCACCCCCAAAGAGAAGAAGTTCTGCATCATTCGTTTTGTCAAGTTACACGCCATAATAATTTAATACCGATTTGAAGTTATTAAGTATCGTATAGGGGAATTTGTATCCTTTTTTGCTCTTTTGTTTGACATAACATAAATAATATATAGTGGCGTATGATTATCATAAGTAATATTCCATGTAAATCATACGGCACGGGGTAAAAACAGTTTCATTGTAACTGCTACAAAATAGTAAACCCAATTTAAAATCATTCGTTGAATAGAAAAGTTAAACTGTTGCTTATGTAGGGAAACGTTATTTGAATAGATTAAAGGAATTGTAATTCCAAATGTTGACGACCCCCGCAAAAACTATAAGGACCATGATGTAAGGATATGCGCCTGGAATGTCCGAACTCTTTACAGAGGTGGTGCCTCTATTCAACTGGCGGATGTTCTTGACAAATACAAGGCAGACATCACTGTCATACAGAAAATGAGATGGACGGGCAGGGATGTACACGACGAAAGAAGTGTGAAATATTTTGCAGCTGCCATGCAGAGATACACGAATTTAAAAGTGCTTTCATATTTGGCAAGAGACTTCGACACCTGGTCTGGCGGTTTAACACTGTAAGTGACCGAATAGCCACTATTCACATCCGGACGAAATATTTTTACATTACGTTAATTTGTGTACACGCCCCGAAGGAAAACAAAAACGATGACATTAAAGATACATTCTGGACGCCTGCAATAACAAATCACGCTCAGACTAGCCCTGGTACGATAATGAATATCGCGCAATTTCTAAGGAAAATGCTGCTTAATATAGGGCAATAATCCTGCCAATGATAACGTATGCGATGTCGGAAAGTTATATTGAGAAAAGGAGGGAGATGAAACGAGTCTATGGAAGAAAAGAGAGCCAGTATATCGAAAAATCACAGGCGAAGGAGTTGAAGCCTGAAATTTCTACCAAAAGGTAAAAAGCAATGGTTTTGAAATAGTGACCCTCAGCTGTAAGGACAGAGATGGAAATCTGATCACTAACACTTAGAGTACGTTGCAATTGTAAAGGAAACACTTTCGTACTCTGTTCGTTTCCAAAGGTAATATGTGTGACGAAAGCACGCCAATCATCGGCGACGGAGTAAATTCTCCTCCACCGAGCCAAAACAATAAAGTTGCGACAGCAGATGGACTGGCGGCAGAGATTTTAAATTCCGTTAGCGATGAGCTGGCAATGAGCATGCCCCAGCTCATAATTATAATTTGGCTCAACACATGCCCGATGATTGAAATCTGAGTGTTCTACGTCCTGTGCTTAAGAAAGACGATAAAAGTGTATGTACCAACTATACCCATGGCATACAAGGTCCTGTCTAGTGTGTTATGTGAAACCTAAAGCACATCCTAGTGAGTATGATTGGACCTTATCAGTGTAGCTTAGAACTCGTAAATCCACGACCGACCAGATATTCACACTACAGCATATCCTTTTAGAATACATAAAAATATCGACACCTACTATCCGTTAAAGATTACAAAGCTGAATTCGGCAGTCTGCTTAGACTGAAATTATTAGATGCTATGACTGAGTTAGGTATCCCCGCGAAGCTGATACGATTTTGCGGAATGAAACTGACTGACACAAAGTCTTCAATGAAAATATGCGGTATCTTTAGCATCATAGAGGCGGTTATAATGCGGAAGGCTAAAGTAAACAAGACTGGTGCCATTTTTAACAAAAGTCATATACGGCTCGCGTATGCCGAACACATAGATATCATTGGCTGTGGCCTATGGATTGTTACTGAGGCCTTCTTAAGCATTGAGAAGCAGTCGGCAGAAGTGGGTCTGGTAATAAATTGGGACAAATCAAGCTAATAACTACAATAATAACTGTGAAGTGGTAGATAATTTTGTCTACTTTGGCTACGGCGTAAATAAAAATAATAATGTCAGCCTGGAAACCAAGAGACGAGTATTGCTCGCAAACTGCTGCTAATATGCGCTAAATAATCGATGTAATGACAAATTCCTTTCCCGACGAACAAAAATTTAACTCTACCGGACACTGGTCCTACCTGATTTGCTCCACTGCGCAGAATCCTGGGTAGCGATACAAGCGGATCAATCTTTTGTGGAAGTGTTCGAGAGAAAAATACCTCGCAAAATATGTGGAGCCATCATCGTTATTGGCGAGTACCGTGGTCACATGGCCCATGAGCGCGTACAAATAGACCAAAAGCAGTGGCTTGGACAAGTTGTACGAATAGATGGAAATGCTCCAGTTTGAAATACTTCGGCAATAAACTCGATGGGCGGCGCAGGAGGAGTCGACCAATACTTCGTTGGATGGATCAGATGAAAGAAACGTTATCTTAACCTAGTGTGTCGAACTATCTATGGAGCGCTAAAGACCAAAGCGATGTGGCAATAACGGTCATAGGATAATATTCCAGTATTATGAACAACGTCATACGGACGAATACGTTTTGGGTGTAAATCGTCTAATACCTAAACCTTCCTATCTTACTTGTTGGTACAAAACACCCGCGGTGGATGCTATCATTTTAGGTGGGTCTGAAATTAATCTTGTAAGTTGTTAGACTCTTGTAAGTTGTTCATATAAGCAGTTCTATGCATGTGCTAGAGGGTCTTTGGTGAAATGGCAAATGGGGAATTATAACTTTAATGGTTGTCAGCAGTGATGAGCAGTGATTCTGCTTTATAGGTTTAACGGCAGGGGACAGGTGATTGATTAAGTCAGAAACTATGTATTTCTGGCTAGAGTTTTAACCTTCATGTGCTCGGGATTGTAAACTTACGTGGACGGTCGGATGACTACAAATGTAGCAAACATGGATTTTAAGTAATAAATACATACTTGCTTCAAAGTTAGTGGTTAATTTATTTTGTTTTAAGACAAAATAATATATCTTACTATAAAACTAAATAGTTCTGGAAAACTAACATCTTTTGCTATGTTTGTATGTAGAAAATGGATAACGCACACTAGTATTGGACTAGGTGAATTGGATTTATGTATGCCATTAGTAACATCAGAAAAGCTTCCAAAGTTGTATATTCAGGACAGTAATCATATTTCAGAAGTATATCCCAAAATTTTTGGAATGTAAATGCGTTGTTCCATGAGAGACATGAAAAGCTATTATGCCCAGCTCCACCGGAAGTTTCGCTTCATGCTTTTGTCTTGAATGTGGCTATTATTTTCAAATATATAATGACTAATACGTTTATATCAAGCATATTGTAAAACATTACCAAGGCATGCTTTGGTTTTTTTGCAATCTAATATGTGTTTTGAATTGTTTGTTCGGAACTACAGACTTTGTTAGAGGAACACTTGAAAAATTATATCTTACCTTCCATTTTCTATATCGCACCTTGCTGCTTTGGTGGTATGGTCTAAGTAAATATAGTTCGGCTTTATTGCTGTCTAGTCAAACTGATCATGTATGGTAATTGCCAAACCAAGAAGCGTCCCGTCTCCATAATCTTCCCATTATATTGTTCCGCAATAGCACTAAATTCACTCATTTGTATGTTAGAAGGGGTGGGGTGTTCTAACGCTTTGTCTACTATTGTAAGATTAATAAAGTGATCTCATTTATATGGGAGGTACCAGAAGGGGTGTGACAAATGTTTAGGCATTCTAAGGATTTGTCTACTATTTCAATATAATTAAACTAACTAAATTAAAAAAAGGTAATATTGTATGGGAGGTATCAGAAGGGATAGCTTTATTTGAACATTGTAGCAGAGCTATAATATACATCGTTTAAACTGCACAATGCATCTTATCCCCATCGATTGATTTATTGACGGTTGCTAGCAATATAAGTCCAACGAACGCTCTGAGTTCTCTATAGGTTTGTTCCCTGATTTCATATCGCCGTCTTTGCAGTATTGCAGTATATAGTTCTTTATACGACATTTGGAATAATCTGATGATTTTCTATACTTTGCAACCATTGCACCATGACACTGGCGTGTAATGGCCTCATGCTCTGCAACGAAGTCGTTCTGAAAATCTTATAAGCTACGTCGTTCTCTTGCGGGATTCTCTAAGATCGTACCCAGTAAGTATAATTTCGCATTTCGCGTTAATTCTTTGTGAAGAAACAAAATCAATACAAAAAGCACACGTTTCAACAAACGGTAACCAAAAAAAATTGATTTCAGTTGAAAATAAGGTGAATTTCCATACATTTTACATGGTGACTACATTTGTAGTAAGCCGGCCAGGAGATGGTCATTTTAAAATTATGATGTGGAGGCAGCATAAGTATTTTTTATTTTTGGTTTTATAAGTTAAATCTGGTAAAAACACTTTTTTAGGAAGCTACTGAAAATTTCGTACCATTCCCTTTTGTAACAAAAAAGTTACAAGAGTTTTATTTCAAAATTACTACAAATGTAGTCATCCGAGCACATAAAGGTTAAAGAATGTCGACGATTTGCGCAACATCAGCGCAATATTTGTTTAAGAAGACCTTGATTATGTTTCTGTTAAGCGTTTACATCCAGAGAAATTTTACGAAAATGTAGGAGGATACTTTATATATTTTGTATTTTTTTGATATATTTTGGTATTTTGCCGGTAGTCAAAAATATTTTAATCTAAAATATTGTATTTTACTTACATATCATATGTTCTTTCTGGCCTTCTAGGCGAGTATGTGCCTGGTCCTGGCTCGCTAGGATCTCTATAGACCGTCAAAGGATTCGCAAGCATGCCTCTAGAAGAAGGTCTTCTCTCGCGAGCATCTGTATACGAGAAAAAATAATAAAAAAAATCTGTTAATTTCTGCCCTCCACCTCTAGAACTCACTTGATAAAAATAGGCTTTTATGTCGATGACACATTCTGTCCATTTTTTCTGTTTCTCTAGGCAAATCATACAGTCTGTATGTGGGCTTCCTCGCCGTTGTCTTATGAGGTACTGTTGTATGCGGTTTGCGCCAATAAGCTCCTCGTAATCCAGCCTTTCCAGCAAATGGTTTGTTTTCCAGTCCATAGCGATTGGGTGGCAATTGCCATGATTTGCTCTTGTTGGAGGTAAGTGCAGCGAGTTTTGGTTGCACCACACAGGGAGCAAATTTGGTGGTGGCTTTGTATTCCCCAAGAACATGACGGGATTTACGTTTATTATAGGAATCTTGCTGGGCCGTAATACCCTCCTGCCATGTTGAGAGATGAGGCGTTGTTTTGCTTATATAGCTGTGTAATTGCTCGTTTTGTGGCTGTTGTTTTAGGCGGATCTCTATGGGGGTGAGGATTAGATAGAAATTGATTAAGTTTTGGGCGGTTTTCTTGCAATTCAGAAGTACTTACTTGTTATCATAAAAAGCGGTAAATTTAGTTTTTCATGCAGAAATTCAGTACGCTTGACATCCATGTTGTTGCGGGGGAGGGGAGTTATTTTTTTCTAATGGGGACTTTGTTTCAGTAAGTTTTTGTTTTCATAAAATATTGTTGAAAAATAACACAAAACACATGACTCAAATGACATTGATTGAGAAACATTGATGAGAAACAACTCACATTTAATTTCAATTTGGCATTAATTTTCGATAGTGTCACAGTTTGTTTATAATACGAATTTTTGACTTCCAAGGGGAGACATGAACTGGTTTACACGTCTTGGGTATTAAACACATCTTAGCCTCCCATGTTTCTTTAAAACATAACATAGCCGTATACAAGCATTGAAGGTGTCTACCAAAATCGGAGTTATATCATGCAAAGAGACCTGCAGCATGATAGGTATTACACCTTCTGGACAATGCATTATGTAGGGCTTACAAGTACTTATAGACCACTTCTCTTTTGTCATCCACCATATTCCAACTGCATTGTCTGCATTTAAAAAGCCCGGAAATGTATACCCATAAGGAGCTCCAATGTATCAGTGCTAGTTTCGGTCCATAACCCACCTGTTCTATAAATGAAACCCAATCTTTTCTAGTCCTTATACAGAACTCTTCGAGCGGCATAATTGATACTGATGGAGGGGAGACAGATTATTTTCTTCATTTCGGGGAAATAAAAATTTTGAAAATTCTATTATCCAAAATTTTCGCATTTACCAGATCATGATAAAGAGACATTTCAACAGTTTTCTAATTGATTATTTGACAAGGTCTGTTTCGTCCTTGAAAACTGATTTAGAATGTAAACATTGTTGACTTTAAATTTGTCACAAAATTCGAAAGAACACCATCGCTTTACCACTTCCTTGTGACACTTGTGAAATTCCTTTACTCTCCGTGCCGCGCTTTGTCGCCTGGAACCTTAAACCATCTCCCATAATTATTCACAATTATAAATGACTTAGTTCCGTAAACGTTCATCTTTGTTCAACAACAATTTCCTCTACAATTCGTCCTCCTACTAAATACACGCAGCAATTTCAATCTCACTCATATTTTTTGACATTATCAATTTCCATACTGTTCTTGTGTCGCCATATTTTTTTTGTGCAATTTCCTTTCCAATTCATATTCTTTGGCTTTTCGCGAAATCGCGAGAGGGCGGCAGCAGTCGTTTCATTATTATTTGTTTGTCACATCTGTGTCTGTATTTAAAACGTTTTATGTAAATGTTGAACACAAAATTGAGATAATAAAGTCGACAGTGTCAGTGGCTTAATCCTTCGTCCAATACTGACAATCCATTTTTGTCATTGCCATAGCTGTCGCTATAGCTGTTGCTGTTGCATTTGCCAATGTCGCTTTTGGCTTCTAGCGGCCGGCAAATACTTTGTAATAACACTGCCACCACACACACACACTTACACTCGGTCATAAAAACTGGTCAATCTACCAGATAACGGACATTGATACCGATACAGCCGTTGCGCCTTGTAATTGTGTGTGTGCGTGTTTCCATTTTGTCTGTTTTTGTATTTATACAACAATAACAAATAATAAAATTTTATAAATTTATTTATTGTATTATTCATGCAGCCCTCTTTCCCCTTTCACTGTACTTGCAGGGATTATTGTTTGAAATGTTCGTGGATTTTCCCGTTCGATTATTTTTAATTTTGTTTGGAAAATGAAACGCTTACAGAGTTGGGGTCATCTCTGAAATGCATTGCTGTTGGTCATTGACTGCGACAGTTTTAATTTGTGGAGGATGAATGCAAATTTGTATTTATATTCAAGTTCAATGATCTGGGTTGGGGTCGAGGGATGATAATATCTTTTGATGTAAAATGGCTGAGAAGGAAATGAAAATAAGAACGATTTGAAGAGCATTAAAGTGTTAACGAAGCCTTCTCTTAAATCTAAACTGTTTTAGATATATGTTGTAGACACGTGTATTCTGGCAAAAACCATATCAAATTACACACCGATATCGGCTGATCCATTACACGCTACAACACATGATTTTGGGACTCAATTCTGAGAACTGCACGTAAAAGTAGTTCCAAAAAGAAGAAGTTCTGCATCATTCGTCTTGTCAAGTTACATGCCATAATAATTTAATATCAATTTGAAGTCAGTAAGTATCGTATAGGGGAATTTGTCACGTTTTAGGCTCTATTGTTATATTGTTATATGGTGGCGTATGATTATCATAAGTAATATTCAAGGTAAATCATACGCCACGGAGTACAATTTATTTTATTGTAACTGCTACAAAATAAACCCAGTTCAAAATCTTTTGATGAATGGAAAAGTGAAACTGTTATTTATGTAGGGAAACGTTATATAAACAGATTAAAGGAATTGTAATTCTTAATTTGTTGAAATTTGTTTCAGCTAAATTGGACTGGTGGTTCTCTAGTTGTCAAAAAAACAGAAGAGTTAGCCATGGAAGAAGCAGTTTCTTCTCAGAGGACCCTCTAAATATAACCACGCCCTAAGTATCTTAACCTCCTTCGGACCAGAGCAGCACAGCTATAAAAATGATGTACTATCATCTCCTCCTCGTCCCCACACACACAGCAATAGTCCGGTATGGGTGTATCCCATTTGCCTGACAGGTTCCTGATATTGTACTGGAAAGTTAAAATTCCATAGACAAGTCTCAGATCACTTCTGCACAAGCCAACCATATACGCCGATCTACTGTATTCTAGCAGTTATCAGTCGGTTCTGGTGATCCAACTGCTGCTGGCTGTTTTCCACAACCCAATCCTCCATTAAGCCAAAAAGGTAACAAATGGGTGGGGATAACTTTTTTCCAAGGAGTCATGATCAGCCATAGTACAGCCTCTTCTGTCCAATAGGTCTGCTGATTCTTTGCCAGCGATCTCGCAATGTCCTGGCACCCAACAAAGGCTGAAATCCAAAGCCTTTAGACAATTCAACTTCTCCTTACAGTCCCCCACCAACTTTAATTTCCACAATATCAAATTGATCGATTGCAACTTGGATGTCCACACAGATGATTATCCGTCTGCTGGTATCAATTTCACTACCCATAATAGCCGCCAATGCTTCCTAAATGGCCACTACCTCAGCCTGAAAAACACTGTATTCATTATACAGCCTGAAATGCGTAACACCAGCAACTGTGCCCTGTTCTATCTTCGAACCGTCGGTAAAGACAGAAGTGGAATCAACATAAGGATTCCCGCCGTCATTATATTCCGTTCGTTCCGGAATTTCAAGATTAACTTTATGGAAATCCACATGTTTCCTAAAAAAAATCTGTAAGAGGTGGCAAATAAAAAGAGACGTTATTTTCCAAAGGCTGCAGAATCTTCCTTCTAGCCCCAGTTATACCCATTTCAGACATCCTTTGGACCTCACTGAACATTTTAAATAAATTACTCTTATCTAGGCCGTCTCACCAAACCAGACATCCATAAGTTATATTTGGCCCGTCTACCCCAGCATACAGAAACATTTAAACCTTTGGACTGAGTCCCCAAAGCTTAACCCATGGAGTTACAGCACGAATAGCGGGCATTTACACCCCTCTTTAAACTTTCCTCGATATTCCCTAATCAATTCAACTTCTGATTAGGAACAACACCGTTTTTTAACTCTGACCGTTCACGAAGGCAGTACAAATGACGAAATCACGCTAATCATCGAGGACAGAGAAGATTGCTTACTGCTGATATAAAAATAATTCAACATGGCTGGGTGCCAATAGAGTGCCGATTTACTTAAGGAAATGCATGCCCGATGATTGGAATCTGAATATTCTATGTCTTGTGCTTAAAAAGAGTGCAACACATACGGCGGGATCAGAATTTACACAATAATAGGTCCTGTCGAATGTGTTATGTGAAAGACTAAAGCCCATCTTAGGGAACCTAACTGGACCTTATTTGTACGTCTTTAGACCTAGTAAATCCACGACAGACCACAAGTCCTGGAAAAAAAACCAAATCAACTCTTACCAACTGTTTGTCAACTACAAAGCTGAATTCGACAGTCCAATACGATAGAAAATATTAGATGCTATGGCTGAGTTTGGTATCACCACAAAGCTAAAACGACTTTGCCAGATGACACTGACCGACCCAAAGTTTTCAGACAAAATAGGAAATATCGTAAATATTCCACCACGCAAGACTTTAGACACGGTGACAGTCTGTCATATGATCTTTTTAACATCCTCATGAAGATGATCATGCTGAAGGCTGCAATAAACACAACATCTATCATATTTTAAAAAATGCACATGTTGCTCGCTCATGCCGATTATATAGATATCATTGGCCGGAGATTGCGGGATGTTACTGCAGCCTTCACAAGCATTGAGAAGCAGTCGCTAGAAGTGAATCTGTTTATAAATGAAAATAAACTCAAATCATTTGCTTCAACGAACAATGAGTCTACTCGTATGGGACTTTGAGTGAACGTTGACAACTATAACATTAAGGAGATAAATGAATTTCTCTACCTTAGTTCCACCAAAAAAAAAATAATGTTGTCCTGGGAATCCAGAGACGAGAATGGATCGCAAAGCACTGCCACTATGTGCAAAGCAAGCGATCCTAGTAGTCCTGCTCTACTGCAGCGCAGAATCCTATATACGCACACAATCAAATCAAAATATTGTGGGCGTCGTCGAGAGAAAAATACTTCGCAAAATATGTAGACCCATCACCGTTAATGGCGAGTGGGCTATGGGATCCCCAAAATAGAGTTTAATTAAATTAAGTTTTGTACTCATTCACTAGACGCAAGAATCAGTAACATATCGGTGGCATTCTGTGGTACTAACAATGTACTGATCAGCAGCGATTCCAACGTAAGAATATTCCTATGTTGGCGAATCAAAAATTGAGGAGCCTTTTCATATCTCACTCACTGAAGGATGCAATGGGGAAAAATTGCTTTTTATTCACATCTTAATGGTAAGGTGTCTTCATCAACTTATTTCAGTAAAATGTCCATTAAGTTAAACAACATTATCGATGTTATGCATTATTCATATAAAAACCACCGTGCTACCCCACATTGACTGTCAGTTTTCAAAAACATTTTTATCCAAAAAAATATCCTTAAAGTTTATTCAAATTTTCCACAACTTTTAAGCTGATTTCTTCATGATAACACTCTTTCTATATCGTCATAGTAGACCAACTACTTGATTATGTAGTATAAAAACTGCTTAAAGAAATAGCAAAACAGTCCAAAACAACCAAGTGGAAGCCTGAAAAGGATAGAATAGTAGCAGACGAAATGATTTAATAATTTATAAGGTGTTTTTATCCTGTCAAAACAAAATATTCTTAAACTTTAAGAGTTTTGGTAGACAGAAACAAAGGAAATGCGTAATATGGAACTTTTTGCTTTATCGGGAGCATTATTTGTTTAGATACTGGTGACAAAAGACATAGATATTTACATAAACTGTCAAAGGCATTCAGAGATAACACTTGTGTCGGCGGGGTCTTTTTTTTGGCATTGGAATTTAAATTTTACATTCAAAAAATGTCTGTATTCATTGAATGCTATTCAGGCATATAGTTTATTGCCTATGTTAGTAGAATATGTTAATGGTTAACTGTATATGTGGTATGCAGCAGAACTAAGCCAACAATATGAAGCTTATAAAAGAACATTGAAGAGAAATATACAATGAAGTATTCCAAATATAAAATAATACAATATTAAAATATTCGCAGTTTTTTTTTTCATTGTTAAGAAAAGTTTTCACTTACATCTCCTTGATTTTTTGTATTGTGAATATAGAACAATTCTTAAGGAGAAATAAAACTAACATAGTACAAAATTTTTCAGCTCATTGATATGAGACTCAATTCTGAGAACTGCACGTGAAAGTAGCCCCAAAAAGTTGAAGTTCTGCATCATTCGTTTTGTCAAGTTACATGCCATAATAATTTAATATCGATTTGAAGTCATGTAGTAAGTATCGTATAGGGAATTGTGTCACGTTTTAAGCTCTTTTGTTTGACATAACTCGAGAACCACTAGAATTACAATTCCTTTAATCTGTTCATATAACGTTTCCCTACGTAAACAACAGGTTCACTTTTCCATTCATCAAATGATTTTAAACTGGGTTTATTTTGTAGCAGTTACAATGAAACTGTTGTCCTCCGTGGCGTATGATTTACGTGGAATATTACTTATGATAATCATAAAAAAAACTTAATTTCCCTTTGCACCCCATGAATGAGGTATGGGATAGCTTCTCGCGTTGTTGTGAATTAACACGCTTTCTATTTTTAGATTCACAACTAACGGCACCTACTTGTTTGTCGACGAATGCGAACGTCACTGTTTGAGAAGCTCTTACTAGACACGCCGACTGACTCGACACTTTATACTGCGAAGTTGCTGTCAACAACATTCGAGGGGAGCCGACAACGAAAGAAACAATTTTTTAAGATGACTGCAGCCAGGTTTGAACCTGCGTTCTACCGCATGGTAGTCGCGTGTTCTAACCACTATGCCACGACCGATCCCAATACGCCCGATAATCATACGCCACCATATAGTATATATGTTATGTCAAACAAAAGAGCCTAAAACGTGACAAATTTTCCCTATATGATACTTACTAACTTCAGATCAATACTAAATTATTATGTCATGTAACTAGACAAAACGAATGATGCAGAACTTCTACTTTTTGGGGCTACTTTGACGTACTGTTCTCAGAATTGAGTCCCAATGCTATCCTCTGAAGCATAGCAATTGTTAAGAATTATGTGTACAAAATTTTAAACTATTTTGAGCACTATTCAGCAACAACTATTTATTGAATTAATTTTAATGCAAGTTTGTGTGTGGTTTTATCTTCACCTCATTGCAAATCAGCATCCTTTAAAACACAAACTTTAATATGTTTAAATTTATTTGCGCCAAACGCCTTAATTGGCTGCTTATCTTATTATCGAAATCAACCTCAAGAACATGCCATTCATTAGCGTTTGGCTTTTATGTCGCGCTTATAAAATTTAACCACTTAGTGCGTCGTTCTTTGTAATATCAATGGACTTCTGGTGGCCTGGCCTCTAATTGGATTACCCTCAAATATGTAGGCAGGGGTATGCAAAGTGTTTCAGTCATTAAATTATAGGTAACCTTTAACATTAATTGATTAATGTAAATCGTGAAACTTTTCATTAGTTTGAGGGGGAGGACATACAGGACCACAAAAATCTGTATTAATTAAATTATGTCTGGGCGTGTGAATGCCAGAGAGCCGCCACACAAAATGTTGTGTGTGTGTGGGTATCGAAAGCGATATAGCCAGCGACATCTTTTAACAGTGGCTTAAAGTAAGTCAAGGCAGGGGGGGGGGGGTAGTTTAAACTTATGATAATTATGGCATTTGACCTGGGACATACTTACGAGTATATGCAAACCGTATACGAAATTATACTTCCTTAATCAGTCAACTGCAACAGTGAAAATTAAGCCACACATATTTGAGAAGATTAATTTTGCAGCTTATTTATTGCAAGACTGTTAAAGCATTAAGATTAACCTTAAGTACTTGGATGGCAAAAGAGAAGGGAGAAGGAATCTACTGAAAGTATAAACCCCATATAATTCTATACGCTAATTAAAGTAGTTTTAGGAGCATCTTTAAAAATTTAAATAATTTTCGTAAAAGCTCGCTGCAAATACTTTTATGCGAGTTCTTTTCGCATTACAGGTTCTTCGCCAAACACCTCACCACCGCCGCCGCAATTAATGACACTTCAGATGGTGGCGTGAGATCACAACAGCACCTTCGCCCATTTGTGTGATTCATTTCTTTCAATAGCAGCAGTAAGAAATTTTTCAATTATATCCTTAAAAAGTACTCATGTGCTTTTACTCTAAATGACTGACAGACTAAATGACATTATCACACACACACACACACACACACACAACAACACAACACACAGGCTGCAGGATAATAGAGGAAAGCACAAAAACCATCGTGGCAAACAAAGACTATATACCTGTGGCAAAAGCATCACGAATTCGCTGTTGTTGTTTTTTGCACTACTCTCTGGCCCCACAATGAGTCATACAAGAGCTATAGCGACTTACTCAGGCAACCATGTGTGAATGGGTAAATGAAAGAGAGTGAATGTATGAGGGGTAGTATGAGCAGGAAAACAATAAAACTGCTAAAGAGGTGATCTTTCACCATTTCTATATTCTTCATGTGTAAATGAGGGAAGTATATATATAAACATTTCATTTATATGAGAGTTCGGACATATTTCCTTTTCAATTAACATAACCCTTGCAATGTCGTTCAAATCTCTGACTTTCTTTGTCAACTTACACAGTACAACATTTTGCAGTTCATTGATTTGAGACTTAATTCTGAGAACTGCACGTGAAAATAGCCCCAAAAAAGCAGCAGTTCTGCATCATTCATTGTGTCAAGAAACATGCCATAATAATTTAATATCGATTTGATGTTAGTAAGTATCGTATAGGGGAATTTGTCACGTTTTATGCTCTATTGTGTGACATAACTCGAGAACCACTAGTCCGATTTAGCTGAAACAAACTTATAAAAAATTAAGAATTACTATTCCTTTAATCAGTTCATATAACGTTTCCCTACATAAGCTACAGTTTCACTTTTCCATTCATCAAATGATTTTGAACTGGGTTAATTTTGTAGCAGTTACAATAAAACTGTTGTACTCAGTGGCGTATGATTTACGTGGAATATTACTTATGATAATCATACGCCACCATATAGTATTTATATTAGGTCAAACGAAAGAGCCTAAAACGTGATTAATTTCCCAATACGATACTTACTAACTTCAAATAGATTTGAAAATATTATGGCATGTAACTTAACAAAACGAATGATGCAAAACTTCTTTTTTTTGTGGCTACTTTCACATGCAGTTCTCGGAATTGAGTCCCAGAATCTAATGTTGTACTGTGTAATGCCATGGTCAGCCCCAAACATCAATTTTGTGCGAAAAAGCCCCATAGTTATAACAATCCGACAGTTTTGAATAGGAAAAAACAAAGGCTGGGCAAACAATCTAGTTCTTATATTTATTATTTCTTATTTCAATCACCATAGCCTTTGCAATATTTTTAAATTTTCAATTCCTACTTCCCTTCACTTGTTTTGCAATTTGTAGACCCTTTTACAAATTTTCACTAATTTTTAACAACTGATCATACCTACCTCTGTTATTACTTTATTTCCACACCATAAGCACTAAACAAGATACACATGAGAAAATTTACTGTCATGCCAGCATAACCGAGCGGGGGAACCAACCAAGCATTGCCATGCCATTGCCATTGCCAGTTTTTTTCGTGTGCAACAGTAATGACACTTCGTGTTGCAACAGTCTTTGTTGTTGTAACGTTAATGTTGGCAGTTACTTTTGGCTTAAGCGAAGTGTCGAGTTTCAAGCTGAGAAATAGCATTGATACAAATCCACCAAAATGCATCTGTAGACACATTAAAAGCATTAGAAGTCAAAGGCAGCAGTGACAAAGATAACGTCAGAGCAGCGACATAGTCAGTGCATCATCAATTGTAATAGGTGTGTTTTTGCACACATACGTATAAGTGTATGTGGGTAGTGTTTGATTAATTTGTAAAAGATATAGAAACTCTCAGATAGATAAATAGATGAATAAATAGATGAGTTAACACGCTTTCTATTTTAGATTCACAACAAACGGCACAAACTTGTTTATCGACGAATGCGAACGTCACTGTTTGAGAAGCTTTTACTAGACATGACGATTGACTCGACACTTATACAGCGAGCAACTGCGCTGTATAACATTGAGAGGGCCGGCAATAAAAGAAAAATGTAGATGACTTGAGGCGGGAATCGAACCACAGATCTCCCGTATTATAGTCGCGTGTTCTAACCACTATGCCACGGCCGGTCCCATTCATAGTATAATAATTAATACGAAAATAATCTGTAGTAATTATGGCATAACCCAATGACATTAAGACAGATGTTCTGAGGCAACAGCTTGAAATTCTGCTGCAGCAATAGAGGTAGAATGTGCAACTCTTATATCAATGCAGCGGCCATACCTCTCTCCTTTTAATTAAGCTATTAACAAAGTCGTTCAAAACAAATTGTTCTCTAGTGTCCTACATATTGGACAAGGATCATCATTATATTCAATACATGTACAACTAAAATAAAAATTAAAACACTCCCAATCATAAGAGCTGTAAAGATACAAGCAGCAACATCATATACGGACCAGGACGATGTAAAGAAATAGTGTAAGCTGGCAAATACTCTTAGATGCAAGAGCGTAGAAATGTCATTATCATAAAAGTTTTTTCTATATGTGAATGTAGTAAAAGTGCGTGAACACTCAAAGAAGAAATAAAACTCAACAATCTTATATATATATGTTTCAACTAAATGAAGAACGGAAAAAGATTTCTGCGATAAAGGCAACAAATGGTCCGCTCCTAAATCAGCCATTCGACAAAACGAGATTAAAAATTGGAATCCCTCAATCGGACACTTAAGGATCCAAGGTTTACGTAAATGTTGAGGACATGTAATGACACAGCACAATACCAAGCCATTACAACACTCGGAGACCATTATGGCCTATTGTGCTTGTCCTGATTTGAGAAAGGATAAATATAAAGGGAAGAATTTTTTACAATATAATAAAGAGTCCAGAAGAATATTACAGTGGAAAAGGGATAAAAGTGCTATAAAATAATTCCAGTGTGTTCTTTCTTTCAACTTCATATATACAAGTAGTAAGATTACGTGGGGAAACTATGGTCCTCTGTCAGTAAACTTTACCAGATTCTCCATGTTGCATGACGACAGTTCAGTGAGACTATCAAAGTACCATTTCCCGAGGAATTGTTTCCTTCCTCTATAAAGAGCTGGGCAATGGCATAACAAATGCTCAATGGTCTCAATTTCCTCCTCATCGTCATAAAGCTTGCAGTTATCCTTCTGTGTCGTCTCCTAGTTTGATGTAAATGCTCTGACGTCGCAGTGTCCCGCGATTACTCCAATTAGTCGTCAAACGGACCTCCTATCCCGTTCCAATAGTGATACTGGTGGTCTTCCATCCAGTCTTGGCCAAATATCACGTGATACCCTAAACCAACTCAATATTTCACTTTCGACTTACTACATGCTTAGCGGATAAAAATCACACATTCTCAACGAAATCTGGACGCCCTCCAGGAACGAGCGGACAAAGAATGAAAACGCTATGTATGGACCACTAAACATCATTACCGACGAGCCCAAACTGGATGATAGAATTGGTTACGGTATCTACTCCTATAAGCGTATATAAGATCAAAGCTTCCCGAGGCTCGTTACTAGTAAACAAGCCACGGAAGGGATTTACATGAGAAAGGTATCGAAGGAGGATATTGTCCTCTTAACGGACAGCCTAGGTGGTAAACTTACTGAGGTCCTGAAACACAAAAAAAAAAAACAGTGACTGCCGAGAAATCTCTCAACGAGATATTAAGAAATATGTGGGTACCTGTACACAGCGGATTGGAGGGCAAATGCAGAGCGGACGATCATGCCTGGCAGAGATCATGCCGGTAAGAATGCTATATTCAACACGTGGCACTTCGCTCTATATCTACCTGTGACGAGCTTTTTTTTTGGCAATCTAATGTTGAAAGAAGAAATACCATAACAGAAATAGACTGGATATGGCATCCTAGAGTATCGGAGGAATCAACAACTTTTGTAAAAATCATCAACTGAAAGGATTGGATCGAAACGCCGAACTCACAATCAACTGACGGAATCTACCACATCCCGGAGGAGAACACGCAACAAGGCATCGCTGAACGCTGAACGCATCGGTTGAATGGGTTACCACCAACGCCTAATAGGTAACAGTGAGTTCATAGGAACTAAAGTATCCTTTTCTTTACTGAAAAGAAGCCTGCAAACCAACTAATCGACAAATAAAAATATTAAAAAGTATTAAAAATGTTAAAAATATTTAAAATGAATGTGTTTTTATCGTTCAGTTCAAGATTATTTTATTATTGCTAATAGAATTTGTTTTACAAGAGTTGTGTGAAATTGTCTATGTTGACAGCTGGCAGTGCGGATAGCTATTTCGATAGTTCCCAAACTATCTCATCAGCACCCTTAGATGTGCCTTGTCCACTCATTATCACTACCTTAAGTGTTAAAAGCTTCAAGAAACCATCGTGAAGCCCAAACACACTGGTGCGAAAATGGTATCAACGAAGACCTCATGTCAACATAATTCACACAAGCTCTTCTACGCCGCAACCGAGTTTATAGATGAAAACCTTTCGAGCTGAAACATTTTTATCCATTCTTACAACGTGTCACTAGGTCAATATCGTTGTACAGTTCATACAGCTCATGGTTCATTCGACGACGATACTCGCCGTTAACGATGATGGGTCCAAATATTTTGCAAAGTATTTTTTCTCTCGAACGCTTCCAGAATAGATTGACCCGCTTGCGTCATTACAAAGTATTCTGCGCTGTAGAGCAAGACAGGTAGGATCATAGTCTGGTAGAGTTGGATCTTTGTTTTTCGAGAGAGCGTTTTGTCATTAAATCGCTTGCTTAATGCATAGTAGCAACGGTTTGCGATTCCACAGACGCTTTTTCCTCTATCCTCTTCTCATTTTAACGCTCTGTCACCTCACCCGTCACCATTGGCTGCAGTTTTGCCTTGTATGCAGCATCCATTTCCTCAGACATTTCGCGACATTTATCATCGTACCAGGGCTTGTCTGAGCGTGGTTTTTCATAGCCCAGTATGGTCGTTCATAGCCCAGTATGGTAGAATTCGCAATATGCCGCCACTATGTGTCGGGAATATCATATTAAAAATATAACAAATATAAAAAAAAATATAAAATAATTTTAAAAATACTAAAAATACTAAAAATATTAAATAAATAAAATATTACAAATATTACAAATTTTAAAAATATTAAAAAATAAAATAATTTTTAATAATATAAATAAAAATACTAAAAAAATTACAAATATAAAAAATATTACAAATACTAAATAATATTAAAAATATTATAAATATTACAAATACTAAAAAATATTAAAAATATTAAATTTATTTAAAATATTAAAAATATTAAAAATATTAAAAAATATTAAAACTATTAAAAATGTTAAAAATATTACAAATATAAAAAGTATTAAAAATATTAAAAATATTAAAAATACTAAATATATAAAAATATTAAGACTGTTAAAAATATTAAAAATTTTACAATTATTAAAAATATTAAAATTATTAAAAATATTAAATTTACGTTAAGTGTATCAAATGATACATCAAATTCGGCTTACGATCAGAAAAGTGTTTTTTATTTTATTGTTTTTTTAAATATTTTGGTCAAATTCAGTGTATCACGCACTAGGATGACGCGTTTCGAACTCCATGACGAGTTCATCTTCAGACCCCTTTGTGACCAACTGATGCACAATGGTACATCATCAGCTGCATATATATCTACAATTATGTCAAACATGTACATGCGAAGTAGATATCAGCCGAAAAATGTCCAGCACCAGTGTTGTATTTTTTGAATTTGACCGTTAATATTCAAACATAATAAATAAAATAAAAAACACTTTTCTGATCGTAAGCCGAATTTGATGTATCATTTGATACACTTAACGTAAATTTAATATATAAAAACACGATCAACTAAAATTAACAATCAAACGGTTTAAAATTATTAAAAATATTTAAAATATTAAAAATACTAAAAGTATTAAAAATATTAAAAATATTAAAAATATTAAAAATATTAAAAATATTAAAAATATTAAAAATATTAAAAATATTAAAAATATTAAAAATATTAAAAATATTAAAAATATTAAAAACATTCCTTTTTTGGTTGAACTTTACTCTAAATGCAGTGCCAATGCATTGATGTGACAAAGGCAACTCTCATCCACAACCATGAATAGCCCACAACCATTTATTTAGCATTTAGATTTGCAACACCGCATGTGTCTCTATAAAACATTCACATGCACTCCCTCCCTCCCTCCCTCCTAGACAAAGCAGCTTACGTTCCTATGGTTAGACGAAAGAATTATTACACTATTTTGAAACAAATATTGAAATAAAAAATATAAAAATCTGTTACATTCCTCGAGCTCATACATGTTTTGTTTTCTTTCTGCAACAAATTGATAAACCTTTTGCCAATTTTCCAAGGAAGCGATATCGATTGAACCACAAACGAATGAGAAAAAACATAAACGAAAACATCGATAGAACCTACAAAATGTTAGTCTAAGTCTGACTACGGAAGAGTGTCTGTCATATAATTTATAGCAATTGCATTTGCCACTATATCTTTTGGTGGCGGGGCGCCCACAACCAATGGAATATCGAGAGAGCTATGTGAATGTAACCCAATATACGAATTCGTTAAACATGTTCCAACAATCAGTGCGATAGTAGTGCAGGCCATAATCGAGCGAACATAGTGAATTCTATATGTAAAAGTCTGTGATAGATGCCTAAAGTAGAATGGCGGACTAGGTGGAGTTGGTGGGAGTGAGAGTGTGTTATAGTATGGCTATGTTTTCCAAACTGAACTTGGAAAAATCCATGGCATTCATTCAGTGTTTGTCTTTTAATGACTTTTCCACTTTGTGTTCTATGTTCTGTATGAGAGTGAATTATGTTTGCCTTTGTTTTGTGGTTTTTTGGCTGCTCGATGTAAAGCAATCGCATGATAAAAGGCTAAAAAGGGAATGGCTGTGGATCAGCCTTGCTTTAAACGGAAATTAGAAAACATCAACATTCTTAATAGTCAAATCTTTTTGTTGGTACAGTTAATGACAGGGATGTGGAGATAAATGATGGCTATTGTAACTATTAAAGGATAAACTGTTACACGACTTAGTCAATTCTATGAGAGGAGAAAAAAATGTACGGCCATCAAATAGTGTAGTTTCTTATAGGATGAAGCATGCCAATTACATAGGGGCTTTCTGTTACTGGTTAAACGAACATATAGGACTAGTTCAATGGGTAAAATATATGAGCTTATCTTTACATCAAGTTGTTTGCCGAGACAGAAAGTATTTTTAATAAAAAAAGACAATTTCATCACAGAATATTCTACAATAACAAATATCCAACCCCTTACATTTTCTCTTTAAATTCTATTATATACCTTACCCACCAACGTCGTCTATTAGCTTTCATAATAGACTTTCCCCCACTTTGCCAATTGCCAAACACGTGTAGGCAATTTAAGCAATGTTCGTCATCTCTATCACTCTCTGTACTATTACCAACCGCAGAAAAAAAAATATTACCATAATTTTATTGAATATTAATTTAAAGAGAAATCTAAATAAAATTCAATTTCATCAAGTTGCCTAGCTACCCAATACACTGTTCAATATTTCTGTGTGTGTGTCTATGTATTTTTCTATCTAACAGCCTGACAACAACCCATTGATGACAAACCAAATATTTATTATGGCTTAAGGGTTATTACTGATTATGCGAACCACAAACGGCAACAGCAACTACAACAGAAGAGTAAATTTGCAAGAGGAAAAAATAACCGAACAAATTGCTAGAAATGACAGTAGTGGAAAGATGTGACGACCATAAGGAAATGGAAACTAAAGTAAATTATCGGAAAAAATTCACTAAAAACATCAAAGATCATATATGAAAGAGAGTATAAGCACTTGTCATAACTTACACACACACACGCACACACTTGATTTGAAGTATGTATGTCTGCAAGTATGCGACAAGGATATTGAATATACCCAGCAGCAAAAAATGGGGCTTTGCATGCCTTCTTACAGGCCTGCAATGGCAGTCAGAAGCCCTACCCTTCAAATGCAGTCTTCATTTCAAATTAACATAGGGTGTCATAGGCAGGCAAGGCCTGCACATTCCCTTTCTAATTGAAGGCGTCTCAGTAGGCATGCCTAGTATGTCCTGCTTGGAGTCCTAATAACAAGGGCCTTCTATGAGGCATTGCTACTGCAGACCAGCTTACAGGCCTGCAAAAGAGCATTTAAAGAAGGACTAAAATAAAAAAAAACATATGCGAATTATTTCCATATTAAATGATTTCCTACTTTTTATAAATTTTTAATGCAATATTTATTATAATTTGTAATAACTAGTTTTTTTAACTCCAGCAGCGGGAATCGAACTCGCGACCTCAGTACTCATAGTTGGACATGCTACCTACTCGGCTATCACGTGATATAGTTGTTGTACGATAAATAACATACATGTGGTTTTCATAAACAACAGCATCTGTCTTACCTTCCCTTAAGAGGCCTGCCAACAGGCCTAATCGGAGAAGTGAAAAGTGCATGGCTATGAACGTCAATTCTGCCTTCTACTAATAGGACTGTCAACAGGCCTGTTTAAGGCAAGAAAGTTTGCATGTCCTTTGTGCACATCTATGGTATTTTGTGGGGTACACAGTAGGGCTGCTCACAGGGCAGTTTTAAGAAGGGAAAGAGGCATGTCTGCGGGATCTTTTCTCACCCTAGTAAGAGGCCTCATTGAAGGTCTCATTTGAGAAGCGAAATGTGCATGGGTATGGAATTTTTTGTTAGGCTTAGTGAAGGACTTATTATAGCCTGTATACATGCCTGGAAAAGGAAGGCGTATTTGAATGTCAACAAACTGCCTTTGAAGGCATGTTTGCAGGCATATTTTTACAATGTCTCGTCTTTTCCGCTGCTGGGTATATATAACACCAACATCAACAAGACCATCCCAGCTATTACAACATCTTTAATAGAGCACATATAAGGCAGTACACACAAACACACACACACACACATTATAAATGATCAACCTTCACATTTATGAATACTTTTACATACCTACTACTATTACGGCTACTTCACATAACGTATACACTCAAACATTATTGAAAATACTTAAAGACTTAAGGATACACTCTAAGCTAGATTTTGTTGGGGTAGATGAGTGTGTGTGTGTGTGTATGTTTCTCCTGTGTGTGCGGCTGTGTGTTTATGTGTTTAGCTGGCAAACATGTTTTATTAATATTTTTCCGATGCAGGATTTTTTTCTCTTTCGTTTTTTTTGTTGTTGTTGCTCTCTGTCAGAAAGTAATTCTTGACCTTAGGCTATTACAATATTGTTTTTCAAATAATCAAAATGTAGCGTACAAACATTTTCGAGTATACAAGCATACTTATAAATATTTACACATACATATATGAATTTTGATGTACATATGTATATGTGTACGTCGTTTGCCTTGCTTAGATATTTATGTATGCTTGTGTTTGATTATACCCCAGAAAGAATATTGATGCATATTAAGTAGAAAAATTTGAACAGCCATGGGGGTGTTCCATTCGGATGGTTGGAAATTGGAAGAAATATTGGGCTCGCAACGATTAAAAATATTTATGAACTTGGCGAGATGTGAAGGCTTACATACTGTTTGTACACTATGAATCGTTGGGGTTAACTTTACGGCTATCAGACAGTTGGCTATATATTTAGACCCATCGAAACTTAAAACGGTAAAAATGGGGTTACCGAACCCCCTAATCCGTAGTTTCTGTGTAACGTGCTAATTGAATTTTTTGAGGTTAGAGGTATCCGATAGTATTCTAACAGAACGCCTTCGTGAGTAATGTGTTTAGCTACCTTAGTCTTTACCGTGTTAACTTGGACTATGACAAGGTGCGCCTACTTTGCCCTACACTCGTGGGTATGCGGAGGCAAAAGAAAAATAAATAACAATTTAAACTGGTTAACACATGCTGAAGCTTGCTTCAAAGAACTCGGGAGGAGTTCAAAATAATGAGGCATAAAATTAAAGTGTCCTGCCCTCGGAAGATTTGGTGGGTGAAATCAGCCCTACCGGAAGAGGACGTGGAGAATACGATCATCGAGGGCTCTCTATTGGATACCATCCAAGTTCCAAGGGAGTCTGAACAAGACTATGACAAGAAAATCGACACTAAAATAGCGAAAAAAAATTGCTTAACACGCCAAAACACCACCGGCTCCCCGTCAACCAATCTGGTCAACCTGAGAGGTGAGGTCGAAATCGGTATAGGTAAGGTGGGTATGACAAAAGGAGACGATTTATCGGGTAGGAAAAGTAAGCGGTCTAAGTAGCAGAAGGACGGTAACGCGTATCGGCGATCCTGCAAGGTTACAGCGATGCATCGATGTCGTTTTGCTCTCTGAGAAGAAGTAGAGCCTAATTCAGAAACACAAAAAACACGTCATGACGTTTCAAAAGAAATATCCTGACGCTAGCTTTCTTAGTGAGTCTGCACAAGAGCTTCTCCTATCAGTCTCTCTGGTATATATTAAGGCCTGTAAAAACTTGCAGCAACACTGCGGTGATGGGATATCAGTGGGCGGTAAGTCTATGGCTCCACAATCATCGACTGCGGTTATGGAATCGAGACCATCAACTGCATAGGCGGCGAATGATAAGAAGTCGAGTGATTCTCTTAACCTATCATCTAATGGCAAAAGGTTAAGAGGGCTCGCACTGGTGAGCTACCCATCAAATGCACTAAGCAGCCAAGGAAACAAACAAACTTAGTAGGCAATTAGCAAAATTAGCATAGTAAACTGGGCAATACTTGAGGAGAAGTTGTGTCTGATTATGGCCGATCCCAGAATAAGCACCCCGAACATTAAGACAACGAATTTCGCTATTGACCTGATGGCGAAATAGAGCTGGTACTTGGGAGGAAATCTTAATAATGCCATTTTCTTAGAATGGAGGAATGGATCACCGTCTGTCAATCTATCCATCGCAGGAAACGGGCTGGACAGAATGCACACGACGGAAGAACTGTGGCAAATTTAACAGCTGACGACCAAGACGAGGAAATTACAGATGCATATCATTAGTGCTTGGAGGAAATACATGACCGCTGCCCTAACTCTGACATTAAAAGTGGGAGATTTAATGCTAAACTAGGAGGGGAAGATGTCCTTGATTCAGCAGTTGTAAAACTCGGTCTATACCTTCAACACCTCCGACAACGAATTCAGACTGGTTAGCTTCGCGTAGGCTTGAAATATGGTAGCGAGTGGAACCATATTTCCACATACCACACATAAGGCCAAAACTTCTTCAAACAATTCTCTCAAATATGGCAAACAAACTCTCCCAATTCAGAAGTTCGCATTCGATTTATGACCCTGCCCCAACGATCGTAGTGGGATATGAAAATCTGCGCCTTCACAAGCCCTGGTACGATGAGTATCGACTGAGCGTATTGCCTGGGGAAACCTATGCTACATACGGTGACGGAACGATATATTGAGAAGAGGAGAGAAATGAAACGCTTCTTTAGGCGGAAAAGCGTATATGGGAGAAAGAGAGAGATGTAAATCTGGTCAAGGACACCCAGAGTGTTCTGCAAATACGCAGGGAACACTTTCGTACTCTGCCAATTCTCGTAGGCAGCATAGGGGGCGAATTCAAAACAATCACCAACGACGGAGTATGTTTTCCTCCTCCGAGCCAAAACGGGATCGGTAATTGAACGGCTTAACAACAACAAAGCCTTAAAAGCCGGCGGCGATGAAATAGCACCGTACATTCACCAACTCATAAACATTATTTGGGTAAAGGATCTACAAGCGATCTAAGTGTTTGCACCAACTATCGTGGGATTAGCC
Organism: Muscina levida; assembly: GCA_964034835.1. Classification (NCBI taxonomy): domain Eukaryota; kingdom Metazoa; phylum Arthropoda; class Insecta; order Diptera; family Muscidae; genus Muscina; species Muscina levida. The sequence continues at coordinate 14,181 of CAXIUB010000096.1, read as the reverse complement.
TTAAACCCATAACATAAAAGGTCCTGTCCTGTATTCGAAAAAAGGAGCTTAATTTGTGATCACTATGAAAAACTCAAGAAATCCCTTGTATTAGATGGGCATATCACCATAAAATGGGTGGCCAATGATGGATTTTCATATGGAAAACTTTAAATGCGTTTATCTCGTAAACTAAGCGTGTAATCGAGAAAAGGAGCTTAATTTGTGATCACTATAAATTACTCAAGAAATCACTTGAAGTGGATAGGGATATCACCATGAAATGGGTGGCCAATGGTGGATTTTCATATGGAAATCTTTAAATGCGATTATCTCGTAAACTAAGCGTCTAATCGAGAAAAGGAGCTTAATTTGTGATCACTATAAATTACGCAAGAAATCACTTGAACTGGATAGGGATATCACCATGAAATGGGTGGCCAATGGTGGATTTTCATATATATATGTGTTCCTCTAACTCCCATTGCAGCATAGGGCGTCAATTACAGCCGTCCGCCATCGGACACGGTTTTGTGCAATCGATCTTAATTGGTTCCAGGATACGCCGAGGTTACTCATTTCGCTTTCGGTGGAGCGTCGCCATGTTATACGTGGTCTTCCACGCCGACGACCTGCCTGATGGAAGGGATTCCATTTAAGTGCCTGCTTAGCCACGTTGTCATCATTTCGGCGAAGAGTATGTCCAATCCACTGCCATTTACGCTTACGAATTTCCGTTGCCAGTGGTATTTGCCGTGATCGCGACAACAATTCTGCATTTGAAATGGTACGCGGCCAGAAAATACGAAGTATTCGTCTAAGGCAGCGATTGACAAAAGTTTGAAGCCGATTGGTAATACTACTGGTAACTTTCCAAGTTGTACATCCATACAGCAGAACAGACTTCACACATGCTTCGAAAATTCGCAGTTTTGTATGGAGGCTAATTTTGTTATTTTGCCATATTGGAGCTAGTATACCGAACGACGATCTTGCCTTGTTTATTCTGCCCTCTACATCTAAATCGGAACCTCCTTCAGCATCAATCTCACACCCCAGGTAGCAAAAATTTGGAGCATATTTGTAGGTTTCATCACCTACCCTTAATGGAGCTGTTGTTTCGGTTCCTATGCTAAGAGTCTTTGTTTTGCTGGTGTTTATTTTAAGACCCGTATGTTGCAGCTTTTCCTGGAGATCTAATGTTGTCCGTTTTAGATCACACAGCCTATGGGAAAGCAAGCAAATATCGTCTGCGTAAGCCAGGTAATTTAGGTATTTGCCGTTGATTTGCCATTGTATTCCTTGGCTTCGGTTCTCGATGGAACTAAGAACATCTTCCATAACTACTAGGAATAATAGAGGTGACAATATGCATCCCTGACGCACTCCACTTTGAACATGGAATGGGTCTGAGAGCTTTCCTTTATGGAGAACGAAGCATCTGGCCTGGTTATAACTTTCCTTGATCAGAGATATTAATTTTTCAGGTATATATCTTCTTCGCAAGGCTAACCAAATGTATTCACGGTTGATGCTGTCAAACGCTTTCTCAAAGTCCACAAAGAGAAGATGAAGATTGGAATTGAATTCCAAACATTGTTCTACAATAATGCGCAGCGTATTGATGTGGTCTGCACAGGAATATCCACTGCGAAAACCTGCTTGACAGGAGCTAATACTATGTTCTAGGTGTTCTTTAATTCGGTTTAGAATTATTTTTGCCATTAGCTTTGCTATCGTTGGAAGAACACAAATTCCACGCCAGTTGTTACAATTTTTCAAGTCTCCTTTTTTTGCAATTTTGACAATTATCCCATTTTTCCATTCTTCAGGGAAGGACTCAGTTTCCCATGACTCAGTAATGAGTGGGTGTAATAGCTCTGCAGTGTGTTGGATCACACTTATATAATTCAGCAGGGATACCATCTGTGCCGGCGGCTTTACCGTTCGGAAGTTGTTTTATCGCTGCTATAATTTCGGATAAACTAGGTGGTGAGTTCCAATCCTGTAGTTTGTGGTATTTATTGAACTTACAGGTATAGGTAGTTCAGCTGCAGGGTCTATTATGTTATTTAAGACTATGGAAAAGTGTTCTTTCCACCTTTGCAGTTGTTCGTGGTCGGTGCTGAGAAGATTTCCAGTCAGATCTCGGATAGGATGTTCAATGTGCAATTTGCGTTCCGCTAGTTTTTTGGTGACATGGAAAACTGTGCGAGTGTCGCCAGAATTTGCGGCATTTTCAGCCTGCTCAGCGAGACAATCCATACTTCTTCGTTTGTCCCTACGCACTGCACGCTGTACCGTTTTATGGCCTTCGTTATACTTATTTTCTAGTAAATTCTTCTCTTCGGGGTTCTTGGAAGCATTGAATTTATCTTTCAGCTCTTTGCGTTCTGCAATTAAACTCCAAGTAGCCTCAGACATCCAATCTTCTCTTCCTTTGGGGGTTGGTCCGATTGACTTATCTGCACATGACCGTATTATGTTTTTAAGATGGTACCATTTCGAATCAATGGAAGCAGGGAGTACATTTCCGGTGGTATTCATCGCCTGTCGGAGTTGGGAGGTAAAGTTGTTTCGGACGTTCATATTCCTTAATCTACCAACATCGTATTTCCTGGGTCGGAGGTTCTGTCTGTTGTTTTGTATGGCTGTGGTACATAAACGTATTTTGGCTACTACTAGGTAGTGGTCTCGAGATTGGCCAATATCCGCACCTCGTTTACTACGTACATCAAGCAGGCATTTTTTAAAACGGTGGCTGATGGCGCAGTGCACAGTGGTTCCTTTTTGGTTTTTTTTGGAATTAATTCTGTAACTTTTGAACGGATAATGCTATCTTGATGAAATTTAAAATAGTTAAAGCTGATGTGTTTTCGAGATGATTTGGAAATATTCGGCTCCCGAGGTGGTGTGGGGGACACTGCGTGGCCCTCCAAAATTGGTCACCTCGGGTGTTTCAAAATTTCAAATGCTTGAGGAATGTGCATTTATGAACCGATTTAAAAGATTTTTTGCATTTAGATAGTGCTTCGAAAAACCTTTAAAAAACATGCTTACATGCACATGTTATCTCATTTAGGTCAAGAGATATTTGAGAAAATAAAAAAAATTGTGTCATTTTTGGACGAGGTTGATTTAGTATTTTTAAGCGTGTGAGCTGAGTTTTTCCATGATTTTAAAGATATTTATATCGTTAGTTAGCTTATAAAATTCTGAATGAAATTGCTGAAAAAATAATTCAAATATTTTGTTCCACTCAAAAGTTATAAGCATCGCAAGTAAAAGTTTCCAAAAAAAGGCATATTTTTACTGTTTTTTTGCAAAAAGGAGACTACATTCTTTCGTTGTTAAAAAAATATTTCTTCCGGGAAGTGGCAATTTCTTTATTATTCCTCATAGAAATGTTGATGCAGATGCATTTAATGCTAAATTTGAATCAGTTCAGCAAAATGGTTCCCCGGCAAAGGAAGTCAAAAATACCCCATTTTTGAAAAAAAAAAATTTTTGTTTTTGAAAATTCTCAAATCGCAAAGCGCCAACGAGAAAGCTCATTATATATTTTTTTGACCACATATGTGGACTAGTTAACCGTAACGTATTTCAACATCCCTGCCATAAACAAAGACAGTGTGGCCATTTTAGTAAAAAATTCGGAATTTTGGAACATATTTTCCCCGTTTTGGGAATTTGGGTAGTTTGTTGTAAGATATGGCAACATATTGTTATTCGTTTTTTTAAGGACAATTTTATGTACAATATTCCAAAATTTCGTTAAGATATTTCAGTCCGTTTGGATTTTACGCTATTTTTCATATAAGATATTATTTCTCCAAAAAATACGTTTTCACCAAATTTTATATTTGACCCAGAATTATGTCCAAAGTAAAATGTGCTTTTAATTAATTTTTGTAAATTATTAAACTTTATGTAATTCCCTTTCCATTGATATGCAATACTTGTATGTCAAGAGTTTATTTATTCTATATAATTATAATCAAACTTCACTACCTCCGTAATAAAAGTATATATCGTGAAAAACACATATATATGGGGGCTATATCTAAATCTGAGCCGATATGCTTAGTTTTGTTACCACATCATAATAGTGTAAAAAAACTAAGATGTGCAAAGTTTTGTTAACACCAGAACAAAAATGTGGTTTTTGGCTACAATAATGTATAAAAGGTTATGCTAATTTGTATGGGAGCTACCAGAAGGGGCGGGGCAAGCGGACCCATTATTTCAGTATATACTACACGCTGTCAAATAATAATACCATCCAAATTTTAGCTTCGTAGAGCCCTCCATCAGGAAGTTAGTGACAATATAGTGGTTTTAGTGAAATAGGCAATTTTGTATGGGAGGTACTTGAGAGGGCGTGGCTATTTCGCCCATTTTCCAACCAACATTATGGCTAGTGAATTTTATGCCACTGGTAAATTTCTATTCAAATTGATTAAGAACTACTCCAATTATCGTCATAACCATTTTCCCAGCCGGCCAGACGGACATAGCTTTATTGGGCTAAGAAGCCCCGAAACTTATTTTTTCTGAAGGAATCTAGAGTCTCAGTTATATGCACTGATGGGCTTAACTTCTTCCCGTATAAAATTATATATTTCCTCTTCGATGTTACTGAGATTATACAAATTTTGTTCAAAATTTGTTAAAAATAGTAATAATAACAATAAAAAGCAGCAAAAACATATGAATATTGCATTAAAAATCAAATATATAACTTTAAAAATAATTTTGATGAATATGTTTATGCAATAAGAGAAATTTTTCGTAATTTGTCTCTCATTCCTGTGTATAGGGATTTATAAATCATAAATAACTTAATTAAAGAGTCTATGGGCTTGTAAGATTTATTTAAAAGTAACGACTCCATAATAATTTTTTAGTCTCAAGTGTACTAAAAATTTCTCTTATTGCATAAATATTTTAAGCAAAATTATTTTTTAAGTTATAAATTTGATTTTTAATGCAATATTCATATGATTTTGCTGCTTTTTATTGTTATTATTACCATTTTTAAAAAATTTTGAACAAAATTTTTATAATCTCAGTAACATCGAAGAGGAAATATATAATTTTATACGGGAAGAAGTTAAGCCCATCAGTGCATATAACTGAGACTCTAGATTCCTTCAGAAAAAATAAGTTTCGGGGCTTCTTAGCCCAATAAAGCTATGTCCGTCTGGCCGGCTGGGAAAATGGTTATGACGATAATTGGAGTAGTTCTTAATCAATTTGAATAGAAATTTACCAGTGGCATAAAATTCACTAGCCATAATGTTGGTTGGAAAATGGGCGAAATAGCCACGCCCTCTCAAGTACCTCCCATACAAAATTGCCTATTTCACTAAAACCACTATATTGTCACTAACTTCCTGATGGAGGGCTCTACGAAGCTAAAATTTGGATGGTATTATTATTTGACAGCGTGTAGTATATACTGAAATAATGGGTCCGCTTGCCCCGCCCCTTCTGGTAGCTCCCATACAAATTAGCATAACCTTTTATACATTATTGTAGCCAAAAACCACATTTTTGTTCTGGTGTTAACAAAACTTTGCACATCTTAGTTTTTTTACACTATTATGATGTGGTAACAAAACTAAGCATATCGGTTCAGATTTAGATATAGCCCCCATATATATGTGTGTTTCACGATATATACTTTTATTACGGAGGTAGTGAAGTTTGATTATAATTATAAAGAATAAATAAACTCTTGACATACAAGTATTGCATAACAATGGAAAGGGAATTACATAAAGTTTAATAATTTACAAAAATTAATTGAAAGCACATTTTATTTAGGACATAATTCTGAGTCAAACATAAAATTTGGTGAAAACGTATTTTTTGGAGAAATAATATCTTATATGAAAAATAGCGTAAAAATCCAAACGGACTGAAATATCTTAACGAAATTTTGGAATATTGTACATAAAATTGTCCTTAATAAAACGAATAACAATATGTTGCCATATCTTACAACAAACTACCCAAATTCCCAAAACGGGGAAAATATGTTCCAAAATTCCGAATTTTTTACTAAAATGGCCACACTGTCTTTGTTTATGGCAGGGATGTTGAAATACGTTACGGTTAACTAGTCCACATATGTGGTCAAAAAAATATATAATGAGCTTTCTCGTTGGCGCTTTGCGATTTGAGAATTTTCAAAAACAAAAATTTTTTTTTTTCAAAAATGGGGTATTTTTGACTTCCTTTGCCGGGAACCATTTTGCTGAACTGATTCAAATTTAGCATTAAATGCATCTGCATCAACATTTCTATGAGGAATAATAAAGAAATTGCCACTTCCCGGAAGAAATATTTTTTTAACAACGAAAGAATGTAGTCTCCTTTTTGCAAAAAGACAGTAAAAATATGCCTTTTTTTGGAAACTTTTACTTGCGATGCTTATAACATTTGATTGGAACAAAATATTTGAATTATTTTTTCAGCAATTTCATTCAGAATTTTATAAGCTAACTAACGATATAAATATCTTTAAAATCAAGGAAAAACTGAGCTCACACGCTTAAAAATACTAAATCAACCTCGTCCAAAAATGACACAACTTTTTTTATTTTCTCAAATATCTCTTGACCTAAATGATAAAGATAACATGTGCATGTAAGCATGTTTTTTAAAGGTTTTTCGAAGCACTATCTAAATGCAAAAAATCTTTTAAATCGGTTCATAAATGCACATTCCTCAAGCATTTGAAATTTTGAAACACCCGAGGTGACCAATTTTGGAGGGCCACGCAGTGGCCCCCACACCACCTCGGGAGCCGAATATTTCCAAATCATCTCGAAAACACCTCAGCTTTAACTATTTTAAATTTCATCAAGATAGCAATATCCGTTCAAAAGTTACAGAATTAATTCCAAAAAAAACCAAAAAGGAACCACTGTGCAGTGGTCAATTTGGTTCGCGGTGTTATGCCTGTCGGGAGACAGCCACGTTACCTTGTGACAATCCTTATGGGTAAAGAGAGTGCCACCGATAACTAACTTTCTAGCATTGCAAAAGTCAATAAACCGTTCCCCGTTGTCATTCCGTGTACCAAGCCCATGCTTGCCCATTACATGCTTCAGCGATTCATTGTCAGAACCGACCTTGGCGTTCAGGTCTCCCATGACTATGACGATATCACCTCGTGGAATATCGTCATACGTTGCATTCAGCTGACTGTAGAACGCGTTTTTCAAATCGTCTGTGGCAGCTTCGGTTGGGGCATAGCACTGTATTAGAGAGATATTTCTAACCTTAGATCCAAAACGGGCAAGAATAAGTCGGTCCGATACAGGCTTCCAATTTATGAGGCTCTTACGCGCATTTGTTGACAACATTATTCCAACGCCTGATTGGTGATTGCTTCCTGTTTCCTTTCCAGAATATAGCATGACCGACTGTGAGCTTGGAGACGAATACTCACCAGAGCCAGTCCATCGAATTTCACTAGCAAGAGGATAGCAAGGCCGTACCGTAACATTTCACGTTCTGCTTGCAAATACCTGGCGTTCAAACCGGTGGCGATGTTATCGCCGTCTCTGAGCGTTCTTACATTCCAGTATCCAATCATAGTCCTAGTTCGATATGCAAAGGTCGTCAACGAGTGTTTCGGTTTTTTATTTAGAGGCTGATTTTTTAACGATTCGTTAGCAATTTAGATTTCGGAAGATGTGGGTTGCTAACCCTCGTCTCCTAGATTGGTAATAGGGCTGCTATCTGCGCGTCCAATCCCACGATGCAACCATGCTTCAGCGGTTTAAGCCTACTTTCCTGAGACGTCTCTTTGACCATTCAGGATACATGGTTGTAATGCCTTCTAACTTTAGCTAACTTCTAAGCGGTTGCTTTGAAGTCATTGCCCGGGGAATACTTGGTCTAAGACCGGAAGTAGTTAGCTGCTTGGACAGTGCCGCAAAGGAATCGATTCTGGTCACTCCCAAGTGAGTAACAATCAGTAACTTTCCACCTCTGGGCAAAGTCCCATTCCCCATTCATATGGAAATCTTTAAATGCGTTTATCTCGTAAACTAAGCGTCTAATCGAAAAAAGGAGCTTAATTTGTGATCACTATGAAAAACACAAGAAATCCCTTGTATTAGATGGGCATATCACCATAAAATGGGTGGTAAATGGTGGATTTTCATATGGAAATCTTTAAATGCGTTTATCTCGTAAACTAAGCGTCTTATCGAAAAAAGGAGCTTAATTTGTGATCACTATGAAAAACACAAGAAATCCCTTGTATTAGATGGGCATATCACCATAAAATGGGTGGTAAATGGTGGATTTTCATATGGAAATCTTTAAATGCGTTTATCTCGTAAACTAAGCGTCTAATCGAAAAAAGGAGCTTATTTTGTGATCACTATGAAAAACTCAAGAAATCCCTTGTATTAGATGGGCATATCACCATAAAATGGGTGGTAAATGGTGGATTTTCAAATGGAAATCTTTAAATGCGTTTATCTCGTAAACTAAGCGTCTTATCGAAAAAAGGAGCTTAATTTGTGATCACTATGAAAAACACAAGAAATCCCTTGTATTAGATGGGCATATCACAATAAAATGGGTGGTAAATGGTGGATTTTCATATGGAAATCTTTAAATGCGTTTTTCGCGATTTTCTTATCGAAAAAAGGAGCTTATTTTGTGATCACTATGAAAAACTCAAGAAATCCCTTGTATTAGATGGGCATATCACCATAAAATGGGTGGTAAATGGTGGATTTTCATATGGAAATCTTTAAATGCGTTTATCTCGTAAACTAAGCGTCTAATCGAAAAAAGGAGCTTAATTTGTGATCACTATGAAAAACACAAGAAATCCCTTGTATTAGATGGGCATATCACCATAAAATGGGTGGTAAATGGTGGATTTTCATATGGAAATCTTTAAATGCGTTTATCTCGTAAACTAAGCGTCTAATCGAAAAAAGGAGCTTAATTTGTGATCACTATGAAAAACTCAAGAAATCCCTTGTATTAGATGGGCATATCACCATAAAATGGGTGGCCAATGGTGGATTTTCATATGGAAATCTTTAAACGCGTTTATCTCGTAAACTAAGCGTCTAATCGAAAAAAGAGCTTAATTTGTGATCACTATGAAAAACTCAAGAAATCCCTTGTATTAGATGGGCATATCACCATGAAATGGGTGGCCAATGGTGGATTTTCATATGGAAATCTTTAAATGCGTTTATCTCGTAAACTAAGCGTCTAATCGAAAAAAGGAGCTTAATTTGTGATCACTATGAAAAACCCAAGAAATCCCTTGTATTAGATGGGCATATCACCATGAAATCGGTGGTAAATGGTGGATTTTCCTATGGAAATCTTTAAATGCGTTTATCTCGTAAACTAAGCGTCTAATCGAAAAAAGGAGCTTAATTTGTGATCACTATTAAAAACACAAGAAATCCCTTGTATTAGATGGGCATATCACCATAAAATGGGTGGTAAATGGTGGATTTTCATATGGAAATCTTTAAATGCGTTTATCTCGTAAACTAAGCGTCTAATCGAAAAAAGGAGCTTAATTTGTGATCACTATGAAAAACTCAAGAAATCCCCTGTATTAGATGGGCATATCACCATAAAATGGGTGGCCAATGGTGGATTTTCATATGGAAATCTTTAAACGCGTTTATCTCGTAAACTAAGCGTCTAATCGAAAAAAGGAGCTTAATTTGTGATCACTATGAAAAACTCAAGAAATCCCTTGTATTAGTTGGGCATATCACCATGAAATCGGTGGTAAATGGTGGATTTTCCTATGGAAATCTTTAAATGCGTTTATCTCGTAAACTAAGCGTCTAATCGAAAAAGGAGCTTAATTTGTGATCACTATGAAAAACACAAGAAATCCCTTGTATTAGATGGGCATATCACCATAAAATGGGTGGTTAAATGGTGGATTTTCATATGGAAATCTTTAAATGCGTTTATCTCGTAAACTAAGCGTCTAATCGAAAAAAGGAGCTTAATTTGTGATCACTATGAAAAACTCAAGAAATCCCTTGTATTAGATGGGCATAAAATGGGTGGCCAATGGTGGATTTTCATATGGAAATCTTTAAACGCGTTTATCTCGTAAACTAAGCGTCTAATCGAAAAAAGGAGCTTAATTTGTGATCACTATGAAAAACTCAAGAAATCCCTTGTATTAGTTGGGCATATCACCATGAAATCGGTGGTAAATGTGGATTTTCCTATGGAAATCTTTAAATGCGTTTATCTCGTAAACTAAGCGTCTAATCGAAAAAAGGAGCTTAATTTGTGATCACTATGAAAAACTCAAGAAATCCCTTGTATTAGTTGGGCATATCACCATGAAATCGGTGGTAAATGGTGGATTTTCCTATGGAAATCTTTAAATGCGTTTATCTCGTAAACTAAGCGTCTAATCGAAAAAAGGAGCTTAATTTGTGATCACTATGAAAAACACAAGAAATCCCTTGTATTAGATGGGCATATCACCATAAAATGGGTGGTAAATGGTGGATTTTCATATGGAAATCTTTAAATGCGTTTATCTCGTAAACTAAGCGTCTAATCGAAAAAAGGAGCTTAATTTGTGATCACTATGAAAAACTCAAGAAATCCCTTGTATTAGATGGGCATATCACCATAAAATAGGTGGCCAATGGTGGATTTTCATATGGAAATCTTTAAACGCGTTTATCTCGTAAACTAAGCGTCTAATCGAAAAAGGAGCTTAACTTGTGATCACCATTAAAAAGCCAAGAAATCCCTTGTATTAGATGGGCATATCACCATAAAATGGGTGGTAAATGGTGGATTTTCATATGGAAATCTTTAAATGCGTTTATCTCGTAAACTAAGCGTCTAATCGAAAAAAGGAGCTTAATTTGTGATCACTATGAAAAACTCACGAAATCCCTTGTATTAGATGGGCATATCACCATATAATGGGTGGTAAATGCTGGATTTTCATATGGAAATCTTTAAATGCGTTTATCTCGTAAACTAAGCGTCTAATCGAAAAAAGGAGCTTAATTTGTGATCACTATGAAAAACTCAAGAAATCCCTTGTATTAGATGGGCATATCACCATAAAATGGGTGGAAAATGCTAGATTTTCATATGGAAATCTTTAAATGCGTTTATCTCGTAAACTAAGCGTCTAATCAAAAAAAAGGAGCTTAATTTGTGATCACTATGAAAACTCAAGAAATCCCTTGTATTAGATGGGCATATCACCATAAAATGGGTGGTAATTGGTGGATTTTCATATGGAAATCTTTAAATGCGTTTATCTCGTAAACTAAGCGTCTAATCGAAAAAAGGAGCTTAATTTGTGATCACTATGAAAAACACAAGAAATCCCTTGTATTAGATGGGCATATCACCATATAATGGGTGGTAAATGCTGGATTTTCATATGGAAATCTTTAAATGCGTTTATCTCGTAAACTAAGCGTCTAATCGAAAAAAGGAGCTTAATTTGTGATCACTATGAAAAACTCAAGAAATCCCTTGTATTAGGTGGGCATAACACCATAAAATGGGTGGTAAATGCTGGATTTTCATATGGAAATCTTTAAATGCGTTTATCTCGTAAACTAAGCGTCTAATCGAAAAAAGGAGCTTAATTTGTGATCACTATGAAAAACCCAAGAAATCCCTTGTATTAGATGGGCATATCACCATAAAATGGGTGGAAAATGGTGGATTTTCATATGGAAATCTTTAAATGCGTTTATCTCGTAAACTAAGCGTCTAATCAAAAAAAGGAGCTTAATTTGTGATCACTATGAAAACTCAAGAAATCCCTTGTATTAGATGGGCATATCACCATAAAATGGGTGGTAATTGGTGGATTTTCATATGGAAATCTTTAAATGCGTTTATCTCGTAAACTAAGCGTCTAATCGAAAAAAGGAGCTTAATTTGTGATCACTATGAAAAACTCAAAAAATCCCTTGTATTAGATGGGCATATCACCATAAAATGGGTGGTAAATGGTGGATTTTCATATGGAAATCTTTAAATGCGTTTATCTCGTAAACTAAGCGTCTAATCAAAAAAGGAGCTTAATTTGTGATCACTATGAAAAACCCAAGAAATCCCTTGTATTAGATGGGCATTTCACCATAAAATGGGTGGTAAATGGTGGATTTTCATATGGAAATCTTTAAATGCGTTTATCTCGTAAACTAAGCGTCTAATCGAAAAAAGGAGCTTAATTTGTGATCACTATGAAAACCCCAAGAAATCCCTTGTATTAGATGGGCATATCACCATAATATGGGTGGTAAATGGTGGATTTTCATATAGAAATCTTTAAATGCGTTTATCTCGTAAACTAAGCGTCTAATCAAAAAAGGAGCTTAATTTGTGATCACTATGAAAAACCCAAGAAATCCCTTGTATTAGATGGGCATTTCACCATAAAATGGGTGGTAAATGGTGGATTTTCATATGGAAATCTTTAAATGCGTTTATCTCGTAAACTAAGCGTCTAATCGAAAAAAGGAGCTTAATTTGAGATCACTATGAAAAACTCAAAAAATCCCTTGTATTAGATGGGCATATCACCATAAAATGGGTGGTAAATGGTGGAGCTTAATTTGTGATCACTATGAAAAACCCAAGAAATCCCTTGTATTAGATGGGCATATCACCATAAAATGGGTGGTAAATGCTGGATTTTCATATGGAAATCTTTAAATGCGTTTATCTCGTAAACTAAGCGTCTAATCGAAAAAAGGAGCTTGATTTGTGATCACTATGAAAAACTCAAGAAATCCCTTGTATTAGATGGGCATATCACCATAAAATGGGTGGAAAATGCTAGATTTTCATATAGAAATCTTTAAATGCGTTTATCTCGTAAACTAAGCGTCTAATCAAAAAAAGGAGCTTAATTTGTGATCACTATGAAAACTCAAGAAATCCCTTGTATTAGATGGGCATATCACCATAAAATGGGTGTAAATGGTGGATTTTCATATGGAAATCTTTAAATGCGTTTATCTCGTAAACTAAGCGTCTAATCGAAAAAAGGAGCTTAATTTGTGATCACTATGAAAAACTCAAGAAATCCCTTGTATTAGATGGGCATATCACCATAAAATGGGTGGTAAATGGTGGATTTTCATATGGAAATCTTTAAATGCGTTTATCTCGTAAACTAAGCGTCTAATCAAAAAAAGGAGCTTAATTTGTGATCACTATGAAAACTCAAGAAATCTCTTGTATTAGATGGGCATATCACCATAAAATGGGTGGTAAATGGTGGATTTTCATATGGAAATCTTTAAATGCGTTTATCTCGTAAACTAAGCGTCTAATCGAAAAAAGGAGCTTTATTTGTGATCACTATGAAAATCCCAAGAAATCCCTTGTATTAGATGGGCATATCACCATAAAATGGGTGGTAAATGGTGGATTTTCATATGGAAATCTTTAAATGCGTTTATCTCGTAAACTAAGCGTCTAATCGAAAAAAGGAGCTTAATTTGTGATCACTATGAAAACCCCAAGAAATCCCTTGTATTAGATGGGCATATCACCATAAAATGGGTGGTAAATGGTGGATTTTCATATGGAAATCTTTAAATGCGTTTATCTCGTAAACTAAGCGTCTAATCGAAAAAAGGAGCTTAATTTGTGATCACTATGAAAAACTCACGAAATCCCTTGTATTAGATGGGCATATCACCATATAATGGGTGGTAAATGCTGGATTTTCATATGGAAATCTTTAAATGCGTTTATCTCGTAAACTAAGCGTCTAATCAAAAAAAGGAGCTTAATTTGTGATCACTATGAAAACTCAAGAAATCCCTTGTATTAGATGGGCATATCACCATAAAATGGGTGGTAAATGGTGGATTTTCATATGGAAATCTTTAAATGCGTTTATCTCGTAAACTAAGCGTCTAATCGAAAAAAGGAGCTTACTTTGTGATCACTATGAAAAACTCACGAAATCCCTTGTATTAGATGGGCATATCACCATATAATGGGTGGTAAATGCTGGATTTTCATATGGAAATCTTTAAATGCGTTTATCTCGTAAACTAAGCGTCTAATCGAAAAAAAGGAGCTTGATTTGTGATCACTATGAAAAACTCAAGAAATCCCTTGTATTAGATGGGCATATCACCATAAAATGGGTGGAAAATGCTAGATTCT
>CAXIUB010000095.1:0-32867 GCA_964034835.1 Muscina levida | reverse complement strand
CAAAATTAAACCACCACAAAAAAAAACTTTATGAATATTATGGCTGTGGCAATTTTTGGCATTAAAATATCATGCAGTTGGTTCTTGTTCGTTCTTTTTTTTTTTTTGCTCAACAAATTTTATAGATTTAAAAAATAATACTAAAATCGCTTAAAATGCACTAACCATACGCTTCAATAATTCGCATATTTGATTTTGGTCACTAGCAAACTATAAAAACAAATGGAGAACATGTATGTGCATGTGCAGTTTTCCCTTTCCTCTCAAACTCGGTATATTTCCTTCTGTTTCCCTCTCCCTCTCTCTTTCACTCTCTCTCTCTCTCTCTATGGTGGCTGAAACCCAAAAATGTCTGTGGTTTGTGTGGTCAAATATCCATAATGCTGAAAGCTGCACAAAAAAGATTTTATTTATTTTCCATTGAACCATACAGCAACCGAGGCCAAAAATTTCAGTATTTTGTAAAGATTTCTGTTAAAGTTTGATAATTTTATTAACGAAATTAAATTTATCTTAACAAAATTATTTGATATAAATTCTCTTCATATTAATCGTGTGCCTTTCTGACGATGCAGTTAGATTAATGGTCCGCAGAAATGTGATAAAAGATATCCTGCCACGAGGTTTGTGTAAAGTGTTGCACTTGCACTTGACTGTAGTGGCAAGTTGAGAAGTTGCAAAACATTATTTGCATACAAGTCGCGCATAGAGTATAATCAATCAATGTGTGCTTGAGTCTGGGGCATCTTAACGTGCAGGGTCAACAATGGACCAGCAATAAGTGCTGCGCCAACAAGCTATCAAACGTCATTCAAACCGTCAGCAGTGGCTGCATAAGTGGTGGCATAATACTTATAAATGAGAAAGTATTAACTACAAGGCCAAATACAGATTCGATACAAGACACTTTATACTGGTGCTGTAATATTAACTCAGTTATCTCTTGGATATAATTAATATAGAAATTTTGTATTTGTAATTTTATAATATTGTTATTTTGTAATTCTGTTATTTTTGTAATTTTGTAATTTTGTAATTTTGTAATTTTGTAATTTTGTAATTTTGTAATTTTGTAATTTTGTAATTTTGTAATTTTGTAATTTTGTAATTTTGTAATTCTGTAATTTTGTAATTTTGTAATTTTGTAATTTTGTAATTTTGTAATTTTGTAATTTTGTAATTTTGTAATTTTGTAATTTTGTAATTTTGTAATTTTGTAATTTTGTAATTTTGTAATTTTGTAATTTTGTAATTTTGTAATTTTGTAATTTTGTAATTTTGTAATTTTGTAATTTTGTAATTCAATATCAATATCAATATCAATATCAATATCAATATCAATATCAATATCAATATCAATATCAATATCAATATCAATATCAATATCAATATCAATATCAATATCAATATCAATATCAATATCAATATCAATATCAATATCAATATCAATATCAATATCAATATCAATATCAATATCAATATCAATATCAATATCAATATCAATATCAATATCAATATCAATATCAATATCAATATCAATATCAATATCAATATCAATATCAATATCAATATCAATATCAATATCAATATCAATATCAATATCAATATCAATATCAATATCAATATCAATATCAATATCAATATCAATATCAATATCAATATCAATATCAATATCAATATCAATATCAATATCAATATCAATATCAATATCAATATCAATATCAATATCAATATCAATATCAATATCAATATCAATATCAATATCAATATCAATATCAATATCAATATCAATATCAATATCAATATCAATATCAATATCAATATCAATATCAATATCAATATCAATATCAATATCAATATCAATATCAATATCAATATCAATATCAATATCAATATCAATATCAATATCAATATCAATATCAATATCAATATCAATATCAATATCAATATCAATATCAATATCAATATCAATATCAATATCAATATCAATATCAATATCAATATCAATATCAATATCAATATCAATATCAATATCAATATCAATATCAATATCAATATCAATATCAATATCAATATCAATATCAATATCAATATCAATATCAATATCAATATCAATATCAATATCAATATCAATATCAATATCAATATCAATATCAATATCAATATCAATATCAATATCAATATCAATATCAATATCAATATCAATATCAATATCAATATCAATATCAATATCAATATCAAAATTACAAAATTACAAAATTACAAAATTACAAAATTACAAAATTACAAAATTACAAAATTACAAAATTACAAAATTACAAAATTACAAAATTACAAAATTACAAAATTACAAAATTACAAAATTACAAAATTACAAAATTACAAAATTACAAAATTACAAAATTACAAAATTACAAAATTACAAAATTACAAAATTACAAAATTACAAAATTACAAAATTACAAAATTACAAAATTACAAAATTACAAAATTACAAAATTACAAAATTACAAAATTACAAAATTACAAAATTACAAAATTACAAAATTACAAAATTACAAAATTACAAAATTACAAAATTACAAAATTACAAAATTACAAAATTACAAAATTACAAAATTACAAAATTACAAAATTACAAAATTACAAAATTACAAAATTACAAAATTACAAAATTACAAAATTACAAAATTACAAAATTACAAAATTACAAAATTACAAAATTACAAAATTACAAAATTACAAAATTACAAAATTACAAAATTACAAAATTACAAAATTACAAAATTACAAATTACAAAATTACAAAATTACAAAATTACAAAATTACAAAATTACAAAATTACAAAATTACAAAATTACAAAATTACAGAACTACAGAATTACAGAATTACAGAATTACAAAATTACAAAATTACAAAATTACAAAATTACAAAATTACAAAATTACAAAATTACAAAATTACAAAATTACAAAATTACAAAATTACAAAATTACAAAATTACAAAATTACAAAATTACAAAATTACAAAATTACAAAATTACAAAATTACAAAATTACAAAATTACAAAATTACAAAATTACAAAATTACAAAATTACAAAATTATAAAATTACAAAATTACAATTGTGAAGTAGTTTCAAACATTTACCTTAGCTCACTTCATATGAACGCCCACACAACCAACACAAATACTGAATATTAGAAAAAGAAAAAACTCGAATGGACAACAGTAAACTCTAAAACTGTTCACCATTAGTTTTAACCGTTTACGATTTATTCTTAGCCCCCCCTACACTGATACTAACATGCGGCAACTCGATATTATAATGGGATAAGCGGAGAAAGATAGACATGGCGGCATTTAACAACTTTCCAGCGATGTCAATAAACTGAAATTAATTGAAATTGAAGAGAAAATCCCATTTATAATAATTGTCAATAGCAAAATGAATGTGTTCGAAGCGTAACGTATAAACTTCATGCACCATTTTATCAGTAATCCATAGGTTTATAGACTCCAATAGAAAAAGGATACTATACGTTATGGGACCATACGTACTGGGAGCATTCCTAAATGTTTAATTTTGGGCGGGGAGTGTAGGAAAGCAGTCAAACGAGACATAGTGTGAAAAGTATGAAAAATTCCAGTTAAAATTATTTTAGCAAGAAAGTTAAAAAAAACATAAATGTGTGATGCGTAAACAATGACAAAATGGAGTGTAGTTATAGATTGGTAACGAAGCGAAAATAAGTGGAATTCGTATTGACTGTTCATAAAATTAGTCCACATAACTGCGCATTATCTTTGCTACAAATTTATTATTGTGTGCGAAGCTAGTGATTTAAGAAAGGTATTTTTATTGAATAGTAGAAATAAGGTTTCCATGACGAGTCACTTATAAAATGGAAACACAGTGATGTTGTCCAACTGGCCAATAGCTTGAAAGTTAGCAAAACGTATCTATTAAAAACAAATTTGTTCTCTTAAAAAATGGGATTTTTTGACGGACTTTTTTCTCAATAGCACTAGTTTACAGCCTTTTAGTCCAACAACATTTTCCGACTTAAGTTTTACATATGCAATTTTGCTCGACTTTAATCTCTTTTTTTTATTTAAAATGACGCTTGAACTCTTGTCTTAAACAAATCTCACAATCGCTTGCACATAATTTACTTACTTTAATATATAAAGAATTTTTTTTTAACTTACCGTTTATCACTTCCATCGCTTCGATGTTGTAACGAAAGTGATGGCTAATGCAAAATTATTATACAAATTGCAGTTGTAATAAAGTATTTTTTCTTAGTTGTCAATTTTGCTTCTTCCTTTTCCTCGTTCACAGGTAACATCATACCCAGCTTGCAGTCTTTATACAAGTTTAGTGACATAAAGTTTTCTTCATTTACATAGTTATCATAGGAAATATGATGATTTTATATTGTTACTGTCGTACCTTAGATACAGAAAGGTTATTTATCATTAAAATTTAAATTTCTTGCATAGAATATTATTAAGGAAACGAATCAACTTTGTAGAGGTCAAGTTATATGAAAGCCTTTAAACTTACCTAAGGATGGGAGGACATCGTCGATGGTCTATTGTTGCATGTTGCTATTGACAATGTTTGCATGATGGTATATACTAGGGCACATCACTACAGTAACAATTTTACTTTAATGCGAGGAGAAACAATATGTGCATTGTCCACGTTTTGTTTTTTCACAACAATGTAGGGACACTTCTAGCTCACGATACTCTCTTTTCACTCAAAACCAAATCAATAATAACTAAGTGATATATCATGCAGTATTTCATGTGAATGTTTTGCAGTCTACCTTTTCCCATTTGGTTTTTGGTATATCAACACATCAGCCCTGAAGGCGGTACCACCCTTGATGTCACTTCTCGCATCAACAAAGGAAGATAGGCATTTACTATGCTAAACAAAGTCTAATCCTCAAATGAGATTTTCCTTAATACTTAACTACTTATATTTAATTCTAATGTAAAAACCAATCTGCTCTACGGATGTGAGTCGTGGGCTCTCACGACTGCTATGTAGCATAAACACAATGCCTTTCTCAACAGCTGTCTGCGGACAATTCGGAGAATTCGGTTGTCCAACACAATACCTAACCAGGACTTATTGCATTTTATAAACGAAAAGCCTCTGAACATTATAATAAAACAGCGCCGCTTTAGATGGTTGGGACATACACTTCACAAAGACGACGAAGAAATTTGCCGCCGCGTACTCTTATGGAACCCACAGGGTACAAGATGTCGAGACAGACAAAGAACATTATGGCAGCGCATGATTAAGGCCGACCTAGACTCTGCCAATTCAAAGTGGAACAACCTGAGAATCCTGGCCAGAGATCGCATCAATCACTTTTCTTTTTTTTTGGTCCTACTCTCCACCCGGAGTTATTGGAGCTTATATATTAGTACTGTAAAGATTATATCTGGTAAATTAAAGTACAATGAGAAACAATAAATGTATCTTTTTGGTATGATAAATATATATTTGGGTACAATAAAAGTAAAGACGTGAATAATAAAATGTGCTTTTTGGTGCATTAAATGTTTTGGTGCAGTAAAATTAATTCTTGGTACATTGTTGTACAATAAATTTTAGATTTTTGTACAAAAGAAGAACATTTTGGTACCATAAATTGTCCATTTAGTACAATAAAAGTGTTTTTTTGGTACAAAAAAGCAATTTTTGAAACAAATGTACTTTTTGGTACAACAAAAGTATTGCTGGTATAAAAAATTGTAGTATTTGGTACAACAAAAGTGATTTTTGGTACAATAAAATTACTTTTGGTTATAAGAACAAGAATTTTTTTGTGTAATAAGATGTACTACTTGAAACAATAATAGTACTTTGTGGTACAATAAAAATATTTTTTTGTACAATGGGAGTATATTTATTACAACAAATATTACTTTTTGGTACGATAAAAGATCTTTTTTGTATTATAAAATAAATTTTTGTTACAAAAATACTTTCTGGTACAATTAATTAAAGTTTTTGATAAAACGAAAGAGATTTTTGGTACAATTAAAGCAATTTTTTGTACAAAAGTACTTTTTGTTACAATAATAGTACTTTTTGGTTAAATAGTACTATCTGGTAGAATAATTTGATGTATATGATACAAGAATAGTGTTTTTTGGTAAAAAGCAGTTTTGGGTACAAAAGTACTTCTTGGTACAAAATACATCTTTTGGGACAAAACTTTTGCAAAAGAATTTTTTGGTTCAAAAGTACTTTTCATAATAAAGAAATTTCACAAAAGTTAAAAATTACAATTAAAAGTTAAATTAAACCAATTTTTTGTACAAAAGTACTTTTTGTTACAATAATAGTACTTTTTGGTTCAATAGTACTTTTTGGTACAATAAAAGTATTATCTGGTTGAATAATTTGATGTATCTGATACAAGAAAAGGGCGTTTTGGTAAAAAACAGTTGTTGGTACAAAAGTACTTCTTGGTACAAAAGACATCTTTTGGGACAAAACTCTTACAAAAGTAAATTTTGGTTTAAAAGTGCTTTTCGGTACTTAAGAAATTTCACAAAAGTTAATTTTCTTTTAAATGTACTTTCCAGTACTAAAGTTCTTTTACAAAAGTAATTTGTGGTTAAAAAGTACTTTTTGGTACTAAAGTATTTTTACAAAAACACTTTTTGGTACTAAAGTAGTTTTACAAAAGGACTTTTTGGTACTTAAGTACTTTTACAAAAGTTATTTTTGGTTCAAAAGTAGTTTTTGGTTTAAAAGAACTTTTACAAAAATTATTTTTGGTTTAAAAGTACTTTTACAAAAGTACATTTTGTTCAAGAGTACTTTTTGGTATTAAAGTACTTTCTGGTAAGTTATAAAATTTTGTACAATAAAGGTACCTACAGTACAATAACAGTACTTTTTTTGCAAGAAAAATACTTTTTGGTACAATGACAGTATTTATACCCTTCACCCTACGGGTAGGAGGGTTTATATCATTTGATTCGACCCAAAAGTTTATCACATGGATAGAGTCACTTTAGACACTAGGTTTCTTTGAACCAAATTCGATTTACGACTTTTTCAGTCGCTTGATCCGTGTCTGTTCTGTATTTAGTAAAGCTAAAGCAATATAAAGTTTTGGAGAAAAAATCTGGAAGTCTAACCATGCCTCTTTTGGTACCTCTCATGCAAGTGCGCCATTCCGCCCACTTTAGAAATGGAGTAATAATATCAATACACTTACTTACTTACTTAAGTGGCCAATTACAATTTACGAAACGAAGTTCATAAATTTGAGGCCTGAAGTATTAAAGAATTCCACACGCTTCGGTCTTCTGCGTGTGTTCTCCAGTTAGTCCTACCAGATGATGGCACATCGCCTACCACTTGGTCCTTCCAACGGAGTTTGGGTCTTCCTGCTCTGCGCCGTCCTTCAGGTTCGCCTTCAAACACCTTTCTCGCTGGAGCATTTACATCCATCCTGGCAACATGTCCCAGCCATCGAAGTCGTTGGATTCTGACTCTTTTAGCTACATCGATGTCGTGGTAAAGCTCATACAGCTCATGGTTCATCCGATGGCGAAACTGGCCTTCGACACAGATAGGTCCATATATTTTTCGGAGTACTTTTCTCTCGAATACTCCCAGGTTTTGTATGTCCGTTGTAGTAAGCACCCATGATTCGGCACCATACAACAGAACAGGTAAGATAAGCACCTGGTATAGCTGTTTCTTAGTATTCCGAGAGAAGGTGGTGTTACTAAAGTGCTGCCGAAGTCCGTAGAAACATCTATTGGCTAGCACTATTCTCCGTTTAATTTCTTGGCTGACATTATTTTTCTTGTTGACGGAAGATCCGAGGTAGGTAAATTCGTCGACTACCTCAAAACAATAATTGTCAACGTTCACGGTGCGTCCCCATCGAGAGGACTCTTTGTTCGTCGAAATCATTATTTTAGTTTTGTCCTCGTTGACGGCTAAACCCATTTTTGCTGACTCCTTTTCTAGTGATGAGAAAACTGCAGTAACATCCCGCAGATTTTGGCCAATGATGTCTATATCATCGGCATAGGCTAGTGGCATGTGGCTCTTGTGGAATATGGTGCCAGACATGTTGACACCAGCCTTTCTCATCACCTTCTCCATAACTATATTAAATAGTGTACAGGACAGGCTATCGCCCTGCCTGAGGCCTCTTTCCGTGTTGAATGGTTCAGACTGATCCTTACCAATCTTAACCGAGGGTTTGGTGTTGTCTAAGGTACATTTGCAAAGTCGAATCAGCTTTGCAGGAATACCAAACTCAGACATGGCCTCATAAAGCCTATTCCTTATCGGAGAGTCGAAGGCAGCTTTGTAGTCGACAAAGAGGTGGTAGGTGTCGATCTGCTTTTCATGGGTTTTTTTCCAGGATTTGTCGTAAGGTGAATATTTGATCCGTCGTAGATTTGCCAGGTCTACAGCCGCACTGATATGGTCCAATTAGTTTTTCTACAATTGGCTTTAGACGTTCACACAATATGCTTGAAAGGACCTTGTACGCAATTCATAATAGGCTTATTCCACGGTAGTTCTTACATTCACTACAATCTCCTTTCTTGTATATAGGACATAACAGACAGAATACCAATACACACAATTCTGTATTTTGTTCAGCCATAACAGGATAACGTATTGGAGAAAAAATTGTAAGTATAGTTATGCCCCTTCTGGTACCTTCCATACAAATTCTGGTACCTTCCAGCCCAGTTTAGAAAGCAAGTAGTTATATCAATACAATCGACACGATCGTACCCAAATTCTGATTTTTGCTAAGCTGTAACAGAATAAAGTATTGGACAAATATTGGAATCTAGCCACGCCCCTTCTGGTACCTCCTATACAAATTTACTATTCCGCCCACTTTAGTATGTTAGTTGTTATATCAATACATCCGACAGTACTGTGTCCAAATTCTGTATTTTGTTAAGATATACCAGGATAACATATTGGAAGACTTGCCACGCCCACTCTGGTACCTGCCATACCCATCAGGTACCGCCCATTTTAAAAATTTTTTTATATTATTAAAAGATCTAATGCGATCGTGAACCAAATTATGTATTTAGTAAAGCTAAATCAGGATACAATTTTTGGGAAACAACTGTAAGGATATCTATGCCCCTGCTTGTAGCTCTCATACAAATTAACCACTCCGCCCACTTTAGAAATCGAGTAGTAATATCAATAGACCAGAAAATTGTATGTTCTACTGAGGGTCATGGTATATTTAGCCGGTTTTCCCGATTGAAACTATCTTACTGGTTTTGTACAGCAAATTGTACTATATAATTTTATAAAGGTACATTAAGCTACATTTACAGTACTTTTTGGTACAATTAATTGTCCTGTTTGTTAAAATTTAAGTTCGTTTTGGTACAAATATATTTAGTTTTGAATCGTTTCTTTTCATGAATAACATATTCAAAACTAACACACTTGTGCTCTAACGCTCTCATGATTTCGTTTTGTTGTTTTACCAAATCAAACCCAATGACGTTTACATTAGTGTGGGTATGTCTCCATTCAAAGAGATTAAGCCGAGGAGGCCGATTAAAGATTACCCAAAGACAATTTCAGAATACAAAAAAATCCGTGTAAAAAATATTTATGTTTTCAATTTCACTAAATACAGTTTCATTCATATTTTTAGAGTAAGAAAAAGTTTATAAAAATTCAAGTTTCATAATTGCCGTCGGAGTCAAAAGTTTTTAAAGGGCAAAAAGTAGAATTTGATAAAACACGATCAATGAAATGCATTTCGTCCCGATAGGATTCCAATTGACAGCACAGCACAACAAATTTATAACTGTTGTGCAGAGTGACCAACATTTTTTTTAAAACCTCTATAACTTTTGTGATTATGAATTTAAGTTAATACTTCTAAAGTCAATAGTCATGTCTTGAATACAAAAAAAAAAAAACAAATATGCTTGAAATCGATTCACGCTTACTTGAGCAGGGTTCTAGTATATATTATTGATCCTGGCAGTAATCATTTGAACAAGGAACAGCTTTATGTTAAGTTTGTGGTAGGACATGCCATTGTCCAACGTCATTTGTTGCAGGTTTCTAAAAACAATTTTGTCTGCTTCTTTTTTTTTGACAGTAAAAATAGAATCAGTCATCAGTAGCTGCACGCAGAACAGAATTCGAAACACTTCGATCTTCGCGGCACCTGATGCATCCTGCGTAGTTTTGGTTGCCTCGTCCTCCTATTAAGGCAAGTTTTTCTTAATGTATTAATAAATTGCATCCAAATTGGTTTATATTTATTTATATTTTACAATATACAGGGGCTTGATTTGTTTAGTACTTCTCAGCATAGAATAAAATCTCCTGGTATTAAAGGGAGTTCTTGTTTACAAAAATTTTCAACACTTTTGAGGCCCTTAATGTCTTTGGATTATGGAAAACGACTTCAACTTAATCATACTTAAAACTTAAAAACTTAATTTCCCTTTGCACCCCATGAGTGAGGTATGGGATAGCTTCTCGCGTTGTTGTGAATTAACACGCTTTCTATTTGTAGATTCACAACTAACGGCACCTACTTGTTTATCGACGAATGCGAACGTCACTGTTTGAGAAGCTCTTACTAGATACGACGATTGGATCGACGCTTAATACTGCGAAGTTGCTGTCAACAACATTCGAGGGGAGCCGACAATGAAAGAAAATTTAATTTCTTTTTTCTTTTTTTTTTAAGGTGACTGGAGCCAGGTTTGAACCTGCGATCTCCCGCATGGTAGTCACGTGTTCTAACCACTATGCCACGGCCGGTCATATGCTACATAAATTCTGTTTTTCTTGAGGAAACTTTTCTGGCTACTACTGTCATATTTATACAATTACTACTTGCTCATATAAGATAAAAAAAACGTTGTACTTAGCACTTCCTTCATTTCCTTTAATAATCATGTTTCACATAGCAAATTAATCAAATTGGCAAAAGTTATCTTTTTTTGCTGTTAGAAAACTTTACCATAACTTCCTTTTGCGCAACGTTTGTTGAGTAAATATGGCAAATTGTAATACTCGGCAAAGAAATTGAAAAGGAAATCAATACTGGAAAATTGCATAAAGAAAGAGAGAGAATAATAATGACTTTATATCCTTTTTGAAGTACATACAACAAATGTCAATAATATTTATATAATTAACTCACAGCGAAAGTAGAATGATACTAGGGGCAGGTGGTAAGTGATAATCAGGGCAACCGGAAATATGCTGCAGCATGTTTTTTTATCAGAAAATATTAACAAATGGATAATATATTTACATGTTTCATGGTCCTACAAGTGTTTTGAGATCTATATGTTAGATCATATTTTGGCATATTTTACCCATAAAGTCATATTTCAGCAAATTTTGGTTTTAGGAGCATATCTAAAAAAAATCCCTTTTTTATGCATATTTTATATTTTTACGCCGTATTTTTTAAAAAATATCCCTTTTTAAGCATTTTTTATGCTTTTCACTTAAATAGTTTTGTTCGTAAAAACGAGGAAGTCTTTGTGAAATGTTAAACGTTTATAAATCCTGTTTTTCGAGCGCGTTCTAATTCAGTAAGTAAACAAAGGATCAAAAAGAAGTGTTTTACAACCAAAACCGATTTCGACCCTAGATATAAAGCCTAAAGCTAAACCGACAAAAGCAGCAAAACTGAAGGCGCTTTTAGATGAGTTTCTTGACTTACGAGCTGATGGTGTATTCCTCTTTTGTAAAATCTGCAGCAAAGTTATTGCAGCAGATCGCAGATTTCAAGTAAAGCAACATGTGGAAAGCGGCAAACATATTCAACTAAGTCATAGAAGTGAAAATAAGCAGACCAAGCAATTAATTTTGCCAGAATGTTCTGGTAGACTCTCAAAAGAATATGATTTTCAGGAAAAAATGTGCCGAGCTTTTGTGTCTGCTGACATTTTACTTAACAAAATGAGAAATCAAAATATGAGAACACTATTTGAGGAATACACGGATTACCAAGTGGCATCCGAAACAGTTCTTCGAACTAGACATATAAAAAATGTATACAGCGACTGCACGGACAATATACGATCAAAACTCAAAAATCAATTTATATGGATCTCAATCGATGAAACTATAGATGCAACAGGCAGAAATGTGGCAAAAATTTTAGCAGGTGTTTTAAGGAAATTGCTAGTGAGAACTTTTTACAACATACAGCTGCATTGGGCAAATTACTCAACAATTACTCGACTGTGGGACGATGCCATCAAAAATCTGGACGTCAACTTCAGTAATAATAATGTTTTGCTTTTTTGTGACGGAAGCAGCTCCATACACGGTAAAGGCTGCAAAAGCTATAGTGGCATTTTATCCGAAAGTGACGCATGTGACATGTTTTGCTCATGGTGTCCACAGATTGTGTGAATGTATAACGAATTTATATGAAAACGTAAATAAAACTATTGCTAATATGAAGAAGAAGGTATTTTTAAAAGCTCCATTTAATAGTAAAAAATGGAATTTGTAAAGAATTGTGTGGATCTGCGCCAACATCAACATCAAAATACAAAGCTAAGGAAATGCTGTCCCTTAAATTCGCTTCACATCTGTGGATGACAAAAGATCATTCTCAATTTAAATAAAAATATTTCCAATTCATATGAAAAAAATTGTGTGACTTTAATTTTTAAGAGCATGTTTTTGGTGATTTTAAGGACATATTTTTCCATTTTTCAGGTCATATTTTATGCGCATAAACACAATTTTCAGGGCATATTTTCGGTTGCCCTGGTGATAATGAATAAATGGACGAAAAACAAACTAAACGATTGAAGACCTATTATCAATATATAAACAGCTTGTGAAATTACAGCTATGTCATTATTAATTACTCTGTTGTCCGTCAATATTAGCACAAACCGATGACCGTGAAATACCTTCACTTTTACTCAGGCAAATTTTCATACAATACCACTGCAGTGTATTACTGCTGCCAACAACATGTGCTGATGCTAAACACATATTAATACAACACAGACCAAAAACTAATGATGGTATTTTATGGTGACATCCCGTCACATCGTCTACTTTTATATGGATATGTACTTGCCATCCAATTTCCCGTGTGTTGTACATTAACAGCACGGAAAGCGCGTGCTGGGTCAACAAGACCACTTTATACGGCTTATGCGGTATATTAAGGATGTGAAGTAAAAGTGTTTAAGTAGAATTTTTCAGAATGGGTGGTAATAGATTTACAACAATTTTTAATATATCATTCATAGCGAATATGTTTTTAGTGGAATGTAAAAATGGCAAATCCCTTTGTAAAAACAAAAAACAAACATATTCTCTATCTCGTTTTATGCTCAAAAATAATATCTACAACTTTACTTCCCAATGCACTTCTTAAAAGTCTACATTTTGTTCTATCTTGTTTAGTCACCATTACCAAATTAAGAAATGAGAACAATAGTCAACTCATCCTTTAATAGCACTACAAAACATTTTCTCTCTTTTCCTCTTTCCCCCTCTTGTCCTCCTCTCCATATCCTTATTTTTTTTCAAAGCATGCGACTTGTTTTACTTTTTTTCTTATTCTGCTGCTGCTTTTATTCAGGGCCATGATGTTGGTGTGGTTGCAAGAACAACAACAACAACTTAAAACTCTTGCCACGAATGTGAGATAATGTGAAAATTGTGTACTTATGTTTGTTTGTGTGATTGTCAATAAAAGCTGATGTGTACACATATACATAGAACAAACCAAGGCCACATTCAACCAACACTCTTAAAGTAGTAGACACTGACATAGCTAAAAGCAGATACAATATGTATTGTGAAGTCCATCTTCAAACAACACCATTGTCCAAATTCGTTTTAATATCATTTCTTTTCTTTGGAGATGACCTTTCAACAGACTGCAGTTGTTTTTCTCGTCCGTTTGATTTGGAGAACAACGAAACATGAAATTAATTGCTTTCCAATTGGTTTCTATTGATTGTCAGAGAACTTATTGACCATGACAAATTTTTGTGAAGATATGAAAACTTGAAATTTTGCAGCAGCTGTTTTTGAAAGGACACCGCAGTGTATATAAGTGATTGGCAAATGCAGACAAGCTGCAGACATCGAGTATATTAAGAATATGTCGATAAATGGTAACTTGCATTTGCTACAGATTTTTTAATGTATTGGCGTCAGGGTACGTATGCGTGATAATTGTATATGAGTAGGAAATAAATCATACGCCATGCTGTGCTTATGCGATTTCTGAGCTTTATTTATATGTAGGGAAGGAGATTTTGTTGTAGAAAAACTTTAAAAACGTTTGCTTTTGGATTAGCATATTGTCAAGCATTATAAAAATGATTAGCCAGCAGAGGGGAAATGAAAGTTTGTTGCATAAGTAGTCATTTGTCATTTATATTGTGACTATGCTATTTGTTGCAGATAACGACATTTGTCATTAGGTGCATGTAAGGTGAAGTGGTATCAAATTACATTGATATAGTTTCAATAGTATTTTTGCATTATTGGGTTGTCATACGCTGGAATTCTGTATTAATGTAAACCATGGTTGTTGGCATTGTCTGACTATCTTTAAATGCGAGATTTCAATCAATTACACGATGCCAGTTATATGGAAAATCCTAAAGAACATAACCAGTGGTTAAACATTTTATATAAGCAAATATGCGTTTTACTCGTGACAGCATACAATTTCTGAATAAAATAAAAAAAATTGTTTTTTTTATAAAATAGTGACTAAAAATTCCGTCAAACTTAAAAAACATTGACAAAATATCTAAAATGTTTGCGATATTATGTGACAACTAGTGGGCCCGGCAATGCTTCGCTATTGCATATTATCGAATATTGCCATTTTCACCCCCTAAATGTAGAAAAATCCAAACAATGTGTAGCCTATGTTACTCGCGGGGTTATTCGGAAGATTCCCTGAAAATTTCATCAAAATCGGTCCAGCCGTTTTCGAGTCCATACGTTACATACTTATATACATACACACATCCTCTTTTATATATATAGATAGATATGAAGTTTACCCATGCCAGAGCGTATGAGTTATGTGGAATTTATCATACGTAAGTCAGTATATACGGCAAAGAAGCATTCAGACACAAGGAATCTGTCGAAAAATTTGTCCGTCAGCAGTGTTATCGATAACAAATTGCTATGACATTCTAGTTGTCAACAACCGTTCACACACAAAATGTTCGCATCGCCTAAGACTTAAGTTGCCGCATTTCATATAGGGTTCGTGTGTATGAAGGCGGATATATTTTAGTTTTTTTTTTTTTACGAAAGTAGAAGAACCACGTTTTCGTTCTTATAAAGGCAACACTAACTGCACTAATCACAAAATAAGGTCATAAATCTCAAACACAAGCACAAAATTAAATATCTTTAAGAGGAAAGCCTAAGCTCATGTCCTTAAACTTATAGGTTAATGGTAAAAAATTGAAATTTTTGCGACTTTTAAGGTAGTCAGACATAAAAGAGATATTACGTACGGTATACCGAGATATAACCGTGTTAATATATAGAAAAAGGGCTACCAATCCACCTTGGGCTAAAAAAAATAGTTTGGCCATGAAATTATTAATGAAATAAAACGAATGATGCAGAAATTCTTATTTTTTGGCCTATGTAAGCTCGCCCGGGAGCTGCTCTTTCTCTGAAAATCGGCTCTTAGCTCGCGTGCCAAGTGCCACAAAATTTCACATGAGCTTTCACCCCGAGAGCCCATTTGAAATATTGCGGCTCTTGGCATGCGAGCTAAGTACCAAAGCTATATAACTTAAAAAAAAACTTAATTTCCTTTTATACCCCATGAATGAGGTATGGGATAGCTTCTCGCGTTGTTGTGAATTAACACGCTTTCTATTTTTAGATTCACAACCAACGGCAGCTACTTGTTTATCGACGAATACAAACGTCACTGTTTGAGAAGCTCTTACTAGACACGCCGATTGACTCGACACTAATACTGCGAAGTTGCTGTCGACAACATTCGAGGGGAGCCGACAATGAAAGGAAAATTTATTTATTTTTTTTCTTTTAAGATGACTGGAGCCAGGAGTTGAACCTGTGATCTCCCGCATAGTAGTCGCGTGTTCTAACCACTATGCCACGCCCGGTCCATGTAACAAAGTACTTTTTTATGCCAAAAAGTACTTTTATTGGAACAAAAGTACTTTTCTGTTGCACAAAGTGGTTTACAAAATACTCTGGTACAACAAAAGTACTTTGTACCGAAAAGTACATTTAAAGTACTTTCTGGTACAAAAAAAGTACTTTGGTACAAAAAAATTACTTAGTGCAACAGAAAAGTCCTTTTGGGCCAATAAAAGTAATTTATGGTACAAAAAATACTCTGGTACAAAAACAAATACTTAGTGCAACAGAAAAGTGCTTTTGGTAAAAAGAAAAAGTACGCTTTGGCATAAAAAAGTACTTTGCGCCGAAAAGTTCATTAAAAGTAGTTTTTGGTAAAAAAAAAATAATCCGGCACAAAAAAAGTACTTTATGTAACAGAAAAGTGCTTTTGGTTCAATAAAAGTACTTTTTGGCATAAAAAAGTACTTTGGTACAAAAAAAAAGTAAAAAGCAGTACTTTGTGCATCAGTGTGTTTTTGGGCCAATAAAAGTACTTTTTGAAATAAAAAAGTACTTTGTGACGAAAAGTACGTTAAAATTACTTTTTGGTACAAATAAGTACTCTGGTACAAATAAAAGCTCTTTGTGCAATAGGAAAGTGGATTTGGGCCAATAAAAGTACTTTTTGGTATAAAAAAAGTATTTTGGTACAAAAGAAAGTACTTTGTAGCAAAAAGTGCAATAAAAGTACTTTATGCATCAGAAAAGTGTTTTGGGCTAATAAAAGTACTTTTTGGCATAAAAAAGTACTTTGGTACAAAAAAAAGTACTTTGTACCAAAAAGTACAACAAAAGTAATAAAAGTAATACAAGTACAAAAAAATACTCTTGTACAAAAAAAAGTACTTTGTAAAATAAAAGTATATTTGGGACAAAAAAAGTACTTTTTGATACAACAAAAGTACCTTTTTGTGCAACAAAAGTACTTTTTGGTAAAAAAAAAACACTTTTTGGTAAAAACAAACACTTTTTTTTGTTTTTTGGTACAAAAAGTACTTTTATTGTAAACAAATGTGCTTTTGTTGTATCAAATTGTACTTTTATTGTGCCAAAATATATATATGTATTATGGAAAAAGATACATTTTCTTCACCAAAAAGTACTTTTATAGTACTACCAACTTCTTTTTTTGTACCAAAATGATTTTTCGTTGTACCTATATGTGCTTTTATTGTATCAAAAAGTTGTTTTATGGTGCCGAAATGTACTTTATTCTGCCAAAAAGTGTTTTTTGTAGCAGCATTTAATTATATTGTACTAAAAAGTACTTTGTACCCAACTGTACTTTAGTTGTATTAATAATTACTCTTTTTGTATCATTACTTACGCTGTACCACATTTTTCAGCTCATTGATTTAGGGCTCCAGAGTACGTATTGGATCGCTCTTTTCGGCTCTCGGCTCCAAACTACAAAAGAATATTTGGAACTAACGAATATTTGTAGTCGCCGCCACCTTACTTCATCTTGTTTACACTTGTTGACTCTTTAAGTTAACCTTATTCGTTAGCTATCGATAGCTATAGGCAGCATCCCCCTGCATATTGTTGCAAACTAATAACAACTTGTGTTATTAAAAAGGTAAACTTGTTACCATCTAATAAAGCAATCGGCTTTTATATTATTTATTTTAAAACTATAATGTTTTCTTTCTTTTTTTTTCTTTCTACTTAAGCTTACGGCGAACAGATACAATAAAATTTTTATTGGGTACCCCAAAATTGGCAAATTAAATGTAATTTTTGACAGTACAACAAAAAGTACAAATGAGCAGGTGCTGTACTAGTATGTTGTTGGATAGCTTTTATTTTGACCTGTTTAAAAGTTTTTTAAAATACTTATTCTGAAGTACTTTACCATCATCTCCTACTAACCGGCCTGTACTGCAATATTGATGTGGGAGTGACTTGTCTGTTTGTTTGGCTATCATTTGAGGAAACTTATTTTGATAGATAAGTAAGGCTTTGTTACTCAGGTCAAACGCTATCGTTTGATATTGGTTTCATTCTCCACCGAGACAATGACCCTCAAATTGTTGCATAGTGGTATTATTAAAATTACAACAGTTTGGTTATTATTAAAAAAGCAACATTGTTCTCTTCTACTCCTAAAGCACTTCAAAAGATATCTTTCCTTGTCGCTATTCACGCCAACATTACCAATTATTCCATCCAACTCTCTGTCTCATCTACCATTCTTCCCTTATCTTGTTACATTAAACATAGCAAAGTAATACTCTTTGCAATTTGCAGCAGTATCAGTAGAACCAAATTTCAACTCAAAACATTCCTCTGATTTCATGTTACTCTTGCTACTGGGTACTTCAACTTGTATTCGTAAACTGTTGATATCCACAAATCAAATACATTCTCCATCCTCCATTATATAGAATGAAAATTGCAATGGTGCAGCATCAAGTAACATAAAATTTAATGTGCTGCATGAAATGAAGCAATGCTGAGAAACAAAAGAGTGTTGAATTTAATTTTATTTAATTTTGGCAACCATTTTAGATGCTCAAGTAATATTTGCTCACACATCAGAGATGTTTCGAGTGTTTGAATTTAATTATCTGCGATGAATGCAGTAATGGGTTTCATTAAAGGAAATTGGAGCAGATATATTTATATATATATATCTATGTTGGTATTTTTGAAATGTATATATATAAACACAAGAGGTGTTAAATATTGAAGACATTACGGACGTGTTGTGGATTACGAATTTAAAAATAAATGAATGAAAGCAACAAATCTGTACCAATTTGCTAAAAGTTGGTATGTACGTTTTTTGAAAATGGGTATTGATATTGTATTGACACAAAAAGAACATAATACAATTATAAACCGGAATTTGATGAACTGACTCGCGTTTTTAATTAGTTTAACTAAATTTAAAACCAGCAGACTTGCCAGGACTGCATGAGTCGCATTCGCATCGCCTTTGAATTATTCTAGTCCAACAACCAACAACTTTTCCTACTGCTTTCAATTTATAACGTGCAGCTTATACTGGCCTTTAGCTTAGATTTATTACCACGACTGTTGTCTAAGCCGGCGGCAATGTGACATACAAAACGTGTTGGAACGAAATGACAAGCATAATATTATTTTACACTTTTCCATTGAATTGTGTTCTCGCTGTTCTGCTTTAGTGGTCTCGATTTTCACTTTCAAATTGATTTTTATTTTCAATTGTTGTTGTTTATTCACTTTGTTCCTTCCAGATATTTTCACGGACAGAATGCTACAGAAAGAATGCGACAGGAAAAAAAACATCGGATGTTGCCGTGGAAATGCCAAGGGGGGAATACAGAAGAGTAGTTGAGAAACTCCGCTTTCATTTTGTCAGCAGTGACAACTGTTCCTGCCCTCATGCCCAAAGGACATTGAAGTGTTGCTTCTACTTTTCAAGTGCCACAGGGACAAAGGATGAAGTAATATGATAACAAACGGAAGTTAGAAATTCAAAGAAGCGTAGCGGAAGTAATTTCTAGGTTATGTGCGTGTTTCCGTACAGTACATTTTCTAGTATATTTTCCAATATGCACAATTAGAAATTGTAAGCGAGCATAGAATAGAATCAACAAGAGCAAAAGCATTTGAGTATATGAGAATTTTTGGGTTGTTGCTGTAGTTGTAGAAAATGGTTGGTACTGTTGCTGCTACATATCACCTTAACGATGTATTCACTTACATGTTTTGATAGTGTAGTTGACAATTGACTTCCAGCTAATTTGTTTAGGAGTGTTGACATTGATACAAAGAGTGAGTCAGCGGGTGGTTTCTTATGTAGTTACTTATTACTTTGACAATAACAGTTTTTTTTAAAAACAACACAGGAAGACATTAGTACAAATAAACAATACTAAACGATTTATGTTTTAACAAGTGGCTGAAAGTGTAGCAGATGTTTTGTTGAACAACATATGGAGAATTTATGTAGATAGCTGTAGTGTAACAATTAACAGCTATAGTGTAAAAAACAAAGCTCAGATAGGTGAAACAGTTTCCTTACAGAGATCGTGAAAATTATCCCTCGATACGGGTGCTTACTCGTATTAGCATGTATCGATATTTACCTTTACTTTAGTTTACCCTCACCCCTAAGTATATTAAGACAAAATGCATTGCAGGTCGTTTTAAGACGATTGAGCCATGTCCGTATGTCTGGCTGGAAGGATGCCTGGTTATCACGATAACTGGACTAAACCTTTACTGATCCTTTTGAAAGTATGCAGGCGTATGAGTTTGTAAATAGGACAAATAGCCCCAACTCTTCTGGTTCCTCACATACAAATGACCGAGTTCATCCTTATAGTTTTTCAACCTGAGAAATAAAAGTATATCATCCATCAGAAATTCTTTCTAGAAGCCCGTACACAGAATCGACAACCGGGTGCTTCATTTTTTATGAAGAACACACAGTTGGTTTAAACGAAATTTTTCAGTGTTCATAAAAGAAAATATAAAAATAGTTCAGATATTTGATTCCTCTAGGGGCATCTTTGGGAAAGTTAAAGAGGTGGAAGCAAATTTTAAAACTTTTAAATTTAAAAACAACTAAAACACTTCCAGCAACTGCTGGTTCCAGAAGGCAGCGCACGTGAAGTTATCACGCTAATTGTCGACGACGGCTTAGATTGCCCACCATCAAGTCAAGCCGAGGTAAGAAGAGCAATATCGCGGCTGAAAAACAACAAAGCAGCCGGTGCCGACGGTCTGCCCGCAGAGCTCTTCAAGTCCGGTGGCGAGGAGTTGATAACGAGCATGCACCAGCTCCTGCGCACGGTTTGGCTTAAAGAGTGCATGCCCGACGATTGGAATGTAAGCTTATTATGTCTTGTGCTGAAAAAAGGTGATCCAAGTGTGTGCTCCAACTACCGCGGGATCACCCTTTTACCCATCGCATATAAGGTCCTGTCGAGTGTGCTATGTGAAAGACTAAAGCCAGTGTTATCCAACCTGATTGGGCCTTATCAGTGTGGCTTTAAGCGCCCCATAGACGAGTACTGCCGCTGGAACGGCAATATATGTGTATTTGTGAATTTGATAGAACATGAGAATGTATTTGTCACACAGACAATGCAGTATGAAAATCAAAATAGTTTTGATTTTCAAAATGAACACCTATCAATCAGATGAACTTTGGGTATTTTTTATATTTCAAATATGTCAAATTCTACTACAAAATTGTTTTGTGAAAGTATAAACAACGAAATTTGGAAATTGTTTGTTGTAAAAAATAAAAAGGAGGAATAAAAAAGCGATTTGTTCTTAAATTTAACGGATTTTACCAGTCCTTTTCGGTATTGTGGAACAAAATTTTGAAGGAATAGCCAAGGTGTTACTGTTTCCAAATTCAAAATAAAACAATGATTGATAAGTGTGTATCGAAACTATCAATCACACACGTACATAAGGGGTTCATCGGCATGAACTGCGGCAGTACTCGTGTATGGGGCGCTTTAGACCTGGAAAATCAACAACTGACCAGATTTTCACACTTCGGCAAATCCTGGAAAAGACCCAAGAGAAACAGATCGACACGTACCATCTTTTTGTCGACTATAAAGCTGCCTTCGACAGCCCGATACGGCAGAAATTACTTGAAGCCATGGCTGAGTTTGGTATTCCAGCGAAGCTGATACGTTTTGCGGAATGACGCTGACTGACACGAAGTCTTCAGTGAAGATTGGCAAGGACCTTACGGAGCCATTCTATACCAGACGAGGCCTAAAACAAGGCGACGGCCTATCGTGCGATCTCTTCAACATTGTGATGGAGATGATAATGAGAAAAGCTGCAGTAAACACGAGTGGCACTATATTCAACAAAAGCCACATGCTACTCGCGTACGCTGATGACGTAGACATCATCGGAATGTGACAGCAGCCTTCTCAGGTATTCAGAAGGAATCAGCAAAAAAGGGGCCTAACGGTGAACGAGGACAAAACGAAGTTATTAGTTTCAACGAACAAAGAATCTACTCGTTTGGGAAACTGCGTGAACATTGACAACTATAATTTCGAGGTGGTAGATAATTTTGTCTACCTAGGCTCCGCCATCAACAAAGCAAATAATGTCAGCCTAGAAATCCGGAGAAGAATCCTGCTTGCAAATAAATGCTACTACGGACTAAGCAAGCGATTCAATGACAGAGCCCTCTCTCGACGAACAAAACTCAAGCTATACCAGATACTAATTCTACCTGTCTTAATGTATGGCTCAGAATCCTGGGTTATGACACAAACGAATGAATCGGTTCTGGCGGTATTCGAGAGAAAAATACTCCGTAAAATATATGGGCCCATCATCGTTAACGGAGAGTATCGGCGTCGTATGAATCATGAGCTGTACGAGCTGTACACTGACATTGACGTGGTCAAACGCATTAAGGTGCAACGGTTGCGTCATGGCTAGGTCATGTTGTACGCATGGACGAAAAAGCTCCAGCTCGAAAAGTCTTCAACAATGAACTCGATGGACGGCGCAGAAGAGGGCGACCTAAACTCCGTTGGAAAGACCAGGTTACTGAGAACCTTACAGAACTCGGTGTGACTAACTGGGGAAGAAGCGCAGAAGATCGAGGCGCTTATAATATTTTTCTACGTGCGGTATATAATCCACTGGGATTGCATAGAAGTACCAGCTAAGTATGTAAGTAATAAAAAGTTATAATGAAAAAATGTTAGGCATAAAAAATTACTGGTGGTCGTTAATACTATTTACCGCTCTAACGTTGTCTCTGAGGCATTTGCGGGGCTTGATGTGTATTTTTCCCCCTCCTACACCAAATTTTTGACAAAATTTGATACTAAATTCAGTTATATATTGCGTACGCTGTACGCTTATGGAAATTTGACTTAGGAATGAATACGGGCTGGTTTAGCCTTCTGGAACCTCCCATACAAAATGACATATTTTTGGAAAATTAATATATTTGCCATAATTTCCAAAACGACTACTGAAGAATATATCAATTTGGTAAGTTCATTTATCTTGTTATAGAGAAAAATTCTCAGAAAACAGAAACTTTTCTCACACTTCTTTTGGTACCAACCATACAAATGACCGAGTTCACCCTCATATTGGTCTACCCCTTTTGGTGTCTCCCAAATGACCTATTTATTCGAAAATTAATATTTTTCCCATAACTTTCGAATCGACAACTGCAGGATATTGAAATTTTATTATTTGGATTACAGTGTAAGCTGATGCTGATGCTCAGAAAACCAATGACTTTGCCACACCCTTTGTGCTGCCTCCCTTACAAATTACAGAAATCAACCTCATGGTTCTACGGTAATATCATTATACCCTCACCCTACGTGTTGGAGGCTATATAGCATTTGATACGACCCAAAAATGTAACACATAGAAGGATTCACTTTAGACCCTAGGTTTCTTAGAATAAAATTCGATTCATGCCTTTTTAGTTGTTTGAGCCATGTCCGTCGGATGATACGCACGCTAACTTGAGAAAGAAGCAACCAATTGATTTAAAACTTTGCATGGGTTAATATTTCCCCAAAAACTACTTACGCCAAATGGGGCACTTGGACACGCCCCATCTGGTACCCCCAAACAAAAGTACAACACCCCCACTTTAGAAATCGAGTGTCCTAAGATGGGTCCTATAGAACTGGCGCAAGAAATGTTTTAAGGAGTGTTTCTAAGACAGATACTGTATAACAGACACAAGAGTGGTCCAAGTTATGGCGTTGGGTGTTAATTAACGCCTCCAATGACAAATCCATCTTAAAGTGACGTGTATCCTTCATATATTTGAGTTAGAACTAGGAACGGTTATTATCCACCAGGGACCAGTCACAAGACTAGTTCTGTCTAAGTTTGTTTTCCCGAAGGCTTGTTGTAAAAAAAATTGTGTTTGTTAGAGTTAACTGAAATTTCCATGCCGATTTTCGTTTTCTCTCTGTGCCTCGTATACATCCCTTAGTTTCTATGAACCTTTATTTGCAGTTGATTTATTACTTAGCCTTTTGTTTTGAATCTTGGTCATTGACTTGTGTCACACCCATACCCCTGATTGAGTTACCACAAAAACCACAAATACTATATAGTAGGGAAAGTTGTTTCTGTGTGTGTGTGTGTCCTGATAACAAGGACATGGTTTAGTTGATAAATGTAGTTAAGACTTTGACGAAAACTGTGATTTAATCTAAATGCTTAAGGTTTTGAGAGGCTGGACATACGGAGGAATATAATTATGTTTGGTTTTATTTTGAACGATTATTATCAGGTTTCGAAAAGGGAAACCAAAGGCATTAAAAGGTTTAAATTTTTCTAATTGATTTTGTATTTTATATTTCAAACAACCATATACTATTTATGCATTCAAACTAGAACATATGCGTACATTCATACTCGTCACATATGTGACCCACTTTAGGGACCTGCAATTGCCTAACCCTTTTTTTCGTGATGGAATACATCTCAATACCTTTAGCCAATTCTCTATCCTTCCCTTACAAAATATCGACCACAAAACACTGCCTTGTGGCATAAGTAACATCTGGTTGTATCGCCCTCTCTCTCCATGCTCCCCCTCCTCTCCGCAACATATTTAATGGCCTACTAAAAGAGGGTTTTGATTACATTTTACAAAATTGTTTTCAATGATTACTTGGTTGCAAAGCAAACCTTGGCATTGGGCTAAAGTTGCGGTGTGTAGACAGACGGTTTGGGAATTTCAAGATATATGCTTTATGATTGTTGTTTTACAACCCTCTACTGACATTTATTGATTTCTTTCTAATGGGAAATTCCCACAAATTTACACATGAGAATGAAAACAGAAAGGGGATATATAACAAAAGAACACAAAGATATACAAATGTATTTCTTAAATGTCAAATAGAAATAAATGAAATTTGGTTAGTGATAAGCATACACTCAGAGGAATATAGGGAAACTACATATTAATGCATTGTAGTTAAGTTTGTTCTTGTTTTCATTTAAAGGTAACTATTCACACGTATAAAATTCTGTTAGCATGTAGTGTACCTTAAAGTATTAAAACTCTGCATTGCATTGAGTTTTTGCAAGTGCTTGGTGAATCTCTCCGGTGACAAATTAGTTTCACTGACAGTTACTCTTAAGGGATACCATACCTAAACCCTTCTAAAACATAACTATCAATA
The DNA here is from genome assembly GCA_964034835.1 of Muscina levida. Lineage (NCBI taxonomy): Eukaryota > Metazoa > Arthropoda > Insecta > Diptera > Muscidae > Muscina > Muscina levida. Next base: position 7,493 of record CAXIUB010000095.1, on the reverse strand, counting down.
TTTCGTAACCACAGCTATTTTTAGCATTTTTACCCCTTATAACACATATAGAAACAAACTCATAGAAATAACTTAAAACTTCTTTGTGCTAATGTCCCTTAGAGACGCCCAACAATTTAACAACTTTGTGCGTATATGTATTTCTGTATACATATTTGTCACATCCTTAAATTCTTATATCCTTTTGAATTCTAGCAATGCCTATAAAATGTCAATTACTAAATTCACAAATACCACTTTGTAACACTTTGTATGTTATTGGATATTTGAGCAAACGTGTCATGTTGGCGACACGCACATTAAAGGAAACACCAGAAACTAGGAAATAGATTAAAGGACATTGTATTGATTTCCTCAATGCTAGAAACGCACGTAAACTCCTTGTCCTTCATTTCATCATGTACATTGTGTTTAATAATATGACCAGTATGCACGTCGACACAGAGAGGCCCACATATTTTTCAGAGTACTTTTCTCTCGAATATTCCCAGATTTTGTATAGCCATTGTTGTAAATACCCACGATTCGGCAGCATACAACAAAACGGGTAAAACATCTAAAACCATATACAATTGTTTCTTAGTATCTCGAGATAAGGTGGTGTTACTAAAGTGCTGCCGAAATTCGTAAAAACATCTATTGGCGAGAACTATTGTCCGCTTGATTTCTTGGTTGACAGTATTTTTATTGTTAACAGGATATCCGAGGTAGGTAAACTCATCGACTTCCTCGAAACAATAACGCTAACGGTTCGTCCCCATCAAGAGAACTCTTTGTTCGTCGAAGTCATTATTTTTGTTTTGTCCTCGTTGACCGCTAAACCCATTTTTGCCCATTCTTTTACTAGTGATGAGTAAACTGCAGTAACATCCCGCAGATTTCGGCCAATGATGTCTTTATCATTCCACATGCCTCTGGTGGAATATGGTTGCCATACATGTTGAAACCAGCCTTTCGCATCACCTTCTTCATAGCTATATTAAATAGTGTACAGGACAAGCTATCGTCCTGTCTGGGACCTCTATCCGTATTGAGTGGTTCAGAGTGATCCTTACCAATCTTAATAGAGGGTTGGATGTTTTGCAAAGTACATCTGCAAAGTCGACGTAGTTTTGCAGGAATGCAAAACTCAGCCATGGCCTCATATAGCCTTTTCCTTATCGGAGAGTCGAAGGCAGTTTTGTAGTCGACAAAGTGGGGGTAGGTGTCGATCTGCTTTTCATGAGTTTTTTTCCAGGATTTGTCGTAAAGTGTGTATTTGATCCGTCGTAAATTTACCAGGACTAAAGCCGCACTGATATGGTCCAATAAGTTTTTCTACAACTGGCTTTAGACGTTCACACAATATGCTCGAAAGGACCTTGTACGCAATTGGTAATAGGCTTATTCCAAGATAATTCTTACATATACTAACTCTCCTTGCTTGTATATGGACATAACAGACTAAGACTCCAATCTCCGGACCTGCTCTCCTCTAGCCAGATGTTCTCCATGAGCTGATGCATGCTCCTAATCAGCTCCTCCCCGCCAGCCTTAAACAATTCAGCAGGGAAACCATCGGCTCTAGCAGGTTTGTTGTTTTTAAGGCGGGAGATTGCCACACGTATCTCGCTCTGACTCGGAGGTGGGCAATTAATATCATCCGCATCCAGTAAATTTCTGAAATAATCTCTCCATTTCTTCAAAAAATTATCCGGGTCCGTCACTAGCTGGCCATCGCTGTCCTTGCAGGAGGGCATCCCTGTTTGACGCATTCGGAGCAACTCTGTGCACTCATCCTGCCTCTTCTTCAGCTCCTTCTTTTTCCGTCTAAAAAGACGAGTTACCTTTCGTTTCTTTTCCCTGTGCCGTTCACGAACAGCTCGCGCTGCCATTGGCTGCAGTTTCGCCCTGTATGCAGCAACCGTCTCTCTCATGGCATTGCGACATTCATGATTGTACCAGGCATCTTCTTGAGACGTCTTTGACTACCCAAGTACGCTTCTCGCAGTCTTTCTATGGAGTCGGCTATATATTGCCACTGCGAAATTATATTATCAGGGGTTGGAGCATTCCGCAGCAGTTGAGTTAGGTGGTTGGAGTAGGCGTCCGCTACCTCTGTGGTCTGCAGTTTACCAATGTCCAGCATTCGTTGTGACTGGTTGCGTACGTTTTTCGCCATGCTTAGTCTTGTGCGTACCTTAAATGCGGTTCGCACCCCTGATTACTCGTACGTCCAGAACACTTGATGCGTGCCTTCCATCGACTACCACGTGATCTAACTGATTCCTCGTCAATTGATCTGGAGATAACCATGTTGCCTTATGAATATTTTTATGGTCAAATCTAGTGCTGCTTACTATGTACCATATTTCTTGCCGCAAAGAAATCAATCAGTCTGATGCCATTGCTCGACGTTTCGCTGTGCAGACTGAATTTTCCGGTAGGCTGAAATGCGGTCTTCATGCCTATTTTAGCATTAAAATCGCCTAGTACAATTTTGATGTCATGGCTTGGGCTACGGCCATATACATGTTCTAGTCTCTCGTAGAACTCGTTTTTGTTCTCATCGCTTTTCTCTTCTGCCGGAGCATTTGAGTGTTATGTGCAAAAACTTTGTTAAAAAATTAAAAAGATATTATATAAAAAATAATGCACAAATATATAACACAAATATTATCTAAAGATTTACCACGAAAAAAATTATAAATTATATAAAAAATATTACACACAGTGACATGCTGTTCTCCTAGCTACTCATTTCTGTCACGAAAATCATGCAGACATTGGAACAGCATATATATTAAATAGTATTTAAGGGAATAAATCAAAAATATAAAAATAAATTTTGCCGATGAAATCAAAGTCTAAAATATATGCAAATACAAATATGCCCTCTCTCTCCCCACTGCTGAAAACAATTGCTCTTGCATGAACTAAGTTTTAAAGTGGTAATTCTAGCGCTTCAATAAACAACTCCAACTAACCATTTTATTGGCATTTGAAAACATCTAACCAACATCATAAATAATACGCCACGATATCATGTGGTGGTTCAAAACATTTTACAGTTTAGTAACCACTACATCGTTGAAGGTTATACTGGCCTAGGTTAACAGTGTAACAATGGAAGTAGTGGAAGCGATACGCGAAATATTTATTTGGAATAATTATGAAAAATTTTCGCGTACGTTTGTATTTTTATTACAATTTATTGGGTTATATATATATACCATATATAGGAACAATTGAAGTCACCAATCAATTTAATAACATACAATTTTGATTCGTAGTTTTTCGGCAAGTGGTATATGTTATGGAAAACAAAATGTGAGGACTGTTAATATTAATGTGTTTTTTTCTGTTAAGGCTACTGTAGCAGTTGCTGCAAAAATTTTGTATATATTTTTGGCGATAGATCAAGGAAATGTATGGAAATTATGTCGATTCTTAATTTGTTTCAAATTTTTTTGAGTACACATGTTAACAGAATATTAAAATAGGCTTAAAATAATGAAGTACGTGTCTCGGCGTTTTGCTGTAGCTCGTCAGAATTTTGATAAAATCGGTTTTTAAAGCTTCGAAGGCCGTGGAGATGTAATGTAATGTAATGTAATGTAATGTAATGTAATGTAATGTAATGTAATGTAATGTAATGTAATGTAATGTAATGTAATGTAATGTAATGTAATGTAATGTAATGTAATGTAATGTAATGTAATGTAATGTAATGTAATGTAATGTAATGTAATGTAATGTAATGTAATGTAATGTAATGTAATGTAATGTAATGTAATGTAATGTAATGTAATGTAATGTAATGTAATGTAATGTAATGTAATGTAATGTAATGTAATGTAATGTAATGTAATGTAATGTAATGTAATGTAATGTAATGTAATGTAATGTAATGTAATGTAATGTAATGTAATGTAATGTAATGTAATGTAATGTAATGTAATGTAATGTAATGTAATGTAATGTAATGTAATGTAATGTAATGTAATGTAATGTAATGTAATGTAATGTAATGTAATGTAATGTAATGTAATGTAATGTAATGTAATGTAATGTAATGTAATGTAATGTAATGTAATGTAATGTAATGTAATGTAATGTAATGTAATGTAATGTAATGTAATGTAATGTAATGTAATGTAATGTAATGTAATGTAAATGAGTAAAACTCGCAAAGGGTTTGGCGTGTTCAACTTTTATTTATAACCTTTAATAATTTTGCTTATATTGATGTTATTGCTTACATTTTCAGCTACCATTCAAGAACCATTGAATATTTCTTACATCATTCTTCAACAGAATTGTAGCTCAGGACAAAAAACAAAATAATGTATATTAATATATCCATGTAAATGTTCATTTCATAGTACAACACATTTTGGGATTCAATTCTGAGAACTGCACGTGAAAGTAGCCCCAAAAAGAAGAAGCTCTGCATCGTTATCATAAGCAATATTCCATGCAAATCGTACGCCACGGAGTACAACAGTTTTATTGTAACTGCTACAAAGTAAACCCAGTTCAAAATCATTTGATAAATGGAAAATTTAAACTGTTGCTTATGTAGGGAAACGTTATACGAACAGATTTAAGGAATTGTAATTCCTAATTTTTTTTTTTAATTTATTTCAACTAGATCGGACTCGTGGTTCTCCAGTTATGTCAAACAAAAGAGCCTAAAACGTGACAAATTTCCCTATACTTACTAACTTCAAATCGATTTTAAATTATTATGGCATGTAACTTGACTAAACGAATAATGCAGAACTTCTTCTTTTTGGGGCAACTTTCACGTGCAGTTCTCAGAATTGAGTCCCAGAATCATGTGCTGTACTGTGTAGGTTTCACTCTCACAAAGCTCTTTGCCAAATTATAAATACTCTAATCCAAATATAATGCAAATCATCTTTAAACACATACGCGCTTAAGCGTCACCGTTCAATTGCAAAATATTCCCCGTCTCAGGAAATTAATAATAAAGATTGATGACGTTATTGATTTTTGCCGCAAGGCAAATACTATTTCAAAATTAAAATTATTGTGCAGAAATCAGGAATAAGCAAATAATGGCAGATCTGCAATATTCCCTATAAATTATTAATATGTTACAATATAAGAGGTATAATAAGGGGATGACTCCCCTCCTCTGGTTACGTTTATATATAGTACAAACAATCTTACAAGTACCTGCAATATTTGTTTTTGTGCCTGCCAGAGGCTAAGAAAAGCAAGAAGAAAAAAATTACAGTTTGAACTGACGTAAACTTTCATACGCGTATGCTTATGTTCTTGTGTGAGTGAGAGTGTTCGCGCATTCCTGCAAACACTCAATCAACTGTGCTGATTTGAACTAAAACCTTGGTGGAGAAAAAAACACACCTAAAGTAAACAAATCTTATGCGAGAGCCAAGTCGAATCATCATTGCTTTACTTTCACATGCTACTTATTTTCTCTTCCCTGTTATTGTTTTTGTTGTTGGGGTTTTGTATGTTAGTATTTCAATATGAACCTTTAACATATTGTGCTATACATATATGTACGTATGTATATAATACACGCCCTTGAGTAGCTTGTGGCATACAACGCGAATCCATAACACAATTTTGGCAGTTTTATTGGGACTGATGTTTGTTTTCTTTGGCTTAATTATGTTATTTGCCTAAATCACTGTTGTCGATTACATTTGTTGTGTTTATTTTCCTCTTATCTTCATCTCACAGCCAGTCGCTGCCTCTTTGATTTATCAATTTCATGTCCTTAATGCCATCAATTGTTTGTTTTAGTTGCCAACAATGACGACGCTGTGGCAAAGTGTTTTTAAAGCTTCGAAGGCCGTGGAGGTTATGTAATGTAATGTAATGTAATGTAATGTAATGTAATGTAATGTAATGTAATGTAATGTAATGTAATGTAATGTAATGTAATGTAATGTAATGTAATGTAATGTAATGTAATGTAATGTAATGTAATGTAATGTAATGTAATGTAATGTAATGTAATGTAATGTAATGTAATGTAATGTAATGTAATGTAATGTAATGTAATGTAATGTAATGTAATGTAATGTAATGTAATGTAATGTAATGTAATGTAATGTAATGTAATGTAATGTAATGTAATGTAATGTAATGTAATGTAATGTAATGTAATGTAATGTAATGTAATGTAATGTAATGTAATGTAATGTAATGTAATGTAATGTAATGTAATGTAATGTAATGTAATGTAATGTAATGTAATGTAATGTAATGTAATGTAATGTAATGTAATGTAATGTAATGTAATGTAATGTAATGTAATGTAATGTAATGTAATGTAATGTAATGTAATGTAATGTAATGTAATGTAATGTAATGTAATGTAATGTAATGTAATGTAATGTAATGTAATGTAATGTAATGTAATGTAATGTAATGTAATGTAATGTAATGTAATGTAATGTAATGTAATGTAATGTAATGTAATGTAATGTAATGTAATGTAATGTAATGTAATGTAATGTAATGTAATGTAATGTAATGTAATGTAATGTAATGTAATGTAATGTAATGTAATGTAATGTAATGTAATGTAATGTAATGTAATGTAATGTAATGTAATGTAATGTAATGTAATGTAATGTAATGTAATGTAAATGAGTAAAACTCGCAAAGGGTTTGGCGTGTTCAACTTTTATTTATAACCTTTAATAATTTTGCTTATATTGATGTTATTGCTTACATTTTCAGCTACCATTCAAGAACCATTGAATATTTCTTATATCATTCTTCAACAGAATTGTAGCTCAGGACAAAAAACAAAATAATGTATATTAATATATCCATGTAAATGTTCATTTCATAGTACAACACATTTTGGGATTCAATTCTGAGAACTGCACGTGAAAGTAGCCCCAAAAAGAAGAAGCTCTGCATCGTTATCATAAGCAATATTCCATGCAAATCGTACGCCACGGAGTACAACAGTTTTATTGTAACTGCTACAAAGTAAACCCAGTTCAAAATCATTTGATAAATGGAAAATTTAAACTGTTGCTTATGTAGGGAAACGTTATACGAACAGATTTAAGGAATTGTAATTCCTAATTTTTTTTTTTAATTTATTTCAACTAGATCGGACTCGTGGTTCTCCAGTTATGTCAAACAAAAGAGCCTAAAACGTGACAAATTTCCCTATACTTACTAACTTCAAATCGATTTTAAATTATTATGGCATGTAACTTGACTAAACGAATAATGCAGAACTTCTTCTTTTTGGGGCAACTTTCACGTGCAGTTCTCAGAATTGAGTCCCAGAATCATGTGCTGTACTGTGTAGGTTTCACTCTCACAAAGCTCTTTGCCAAATTATAAATACTCTAATCCAAATATAATGCAAATCATCTTTAAACACATACGCGCTTAAGCGTCACCGTTCAATTGCAAAATATTCCCCGTCTCAGGAAATTAATAATAAAGATTGATGACGTTATTGATTTTTGCCGCAAGGCAAATAC
>CAXIUB010000094.1:0-67395 GCA_964034835.1 Muscina levida | reverse complement strand
CATTTAAAGATTTCCATATGAAAATCCATCGCTGGGGACCCATTCAAGTTGATATCCTCATATAATTCATGGCATTTCTTAAGTATTTCATAGTGATCACAAATTAAGCTCCTTTTTGCGATTAGACGCTTAGTTTACGAGATAATCGCATTTAAAGATTTCCATATGAAAATCCATCATTGTGCACCCATTTCGTAGTGATATAGCCATATTTCTTAAGTATTTCATAGCGATCACAAATTAAGCTCCTTTTTTGCGATTAGACGCTTGGTTTACGAGATAATCGCATTTAAGGATTACCATATGAAAATCCATCATTGTGCACCCATTTCATAGTGACATAGCCATACAATTCATGGGATTTCTTAAGTATTTCATAGTGATCACAAATTAAGCTCCTTTTTGCGATTAGACGCTTAGTTTACGAGATAATCGCATTTAAAGATTTCCATATGAAAAATCCATCATTGTGCACCCATTTCGTAGTGATATAGCCATATTTCTTAAGTATTTCATAGCGATCACAAATTAAGCTCCCTTTTTGCGATTAGACGCTTGGTTTACGAGATAATCGCATTTAAGGATACCATATGAAAATCCATCATTGTGCACCCCATTTCATAGTGACATAGCCATACAATTCATGGGATTTCTTAAGTATTTCATAGTGATCACAAATTAAGCTCCTTTTTGCGATTAGACGCTTAGTTTACGAGATAATCGCATTTAAAGATTTCCATATGAAAATCCATCGTTGGGCACCCATTTCATAGTGATATCCCCATATAATTCATGGATTTCTTAAGTATTTCATAGTGATCACAAATTAAGCTCCTTTAGCGATTAGACGCTTAGTTTACGAGATAGTCGCATTTAAAGATTTCCATATGAAAATCCATCGTTGGGCACCCATTTCATAGTGATATCCCCATATAATTCATGGGATTTCTTAAGTATTTCATAGTGATCACAAATTAAGCTCCTTTTTGCGATTAGACGCTTAGTTTACGAGATAATCGCATTTAAAGATTTCCATATGAAAATCCATCATTGTGCACCCATTTCGTAGTGATATAGCCATATTTCTTAAGTATTTCATAGCGATCACAAATTAAGCTCCTTTTTGCGATTAGACGCTTGGTTTACGAGATAATCGCATTTAAGGATTACCATATGAAAATCCATCATTGTGCACCCATTTCATAGTGACATAGCCATACAATTCATGGGATTTCTTAAGTATTTCATAGTGATCACAAATTAAGCTCCTTTTTGCGATTAGACGCTTAGTTTACGAGATAATCGCATTTAAAGATTTCCATATGAAAATCCAGCATTGGCCATCCATTTCATAGTGATATCCCCAAATAATTCATGGGATTTCTTGAGTATTTCATAGTGATCACAAATTAAGCTCCTTTTTGCGATTAGACGCTTAGTTTACGAGATAATCGCATTTAAAGATTTCCATATGAAAATCCAGCATTGGCCATCCATTTCATAGTGATATCCCCATATAATTCATGAGATTTCTTAAGTATATCATAGTGATCACAAATTAAGCTCCTTTTTGCGATTAGACGCTTAGTTTACGAGATAATCGCATTTAAAGATTTCCATATGAAAATCCAGCATTGGCCATCCATTTCATAGTGATATCCCCAAATAATTCATGGGATTTCTTGAGTATTTCATAGTGATTCACAAATTAAGCTCCTTTTTGCGATTAGACGCTTAGTTTACGAGATAATCGCATTTAAAGATTTCCATATGAAAATCCAGCATTGGCCATCCATTTCATAGTGATATCCCCATATAATTCATGGGATTTCTTAAGTATATCATAGTGATCACAAATTAAGCTCCTTTTTGCGATTAGACGCTTAGTTTACGAGATAATCGCATTTAAAGATTTCCATATGAAAATCCAGTATTGGCCATCCATTTCATAGTGATATCCCCATATAATTCATGGGATTTCTTAAGTATTTCATAGTGATCAGAAATAAAGCTCCTTTTTGCGATTGGACGCTTAGTTTACGAGATAATCGCATTTAAAGATTTCCATATGAAAATCCAGCATTGGCCATCCATTTCATAGTGATATCCCCATATAATTCATGGGATTTCTTGAGTACTTCATAGTGATCACAAATTAAGCTCCTTTTTGCGATTAGACGCTTAGTTTACGAGATAATCGCATTTAAAGATTTCCATATGAGAATCCAGCATTGGCCATCCATTTCATAGTGATATCCTCACATAATTCATGGGATTTCTTAAGTATTTCATAGTGATCACAAATTAAGCTCCTGTTAGCGATTAGAAGCTTAGTTTACGAGATAATCGCATTTAAAGATTTCCATATGAAAATCCATCATTGTGCACCCATTTCATAGTGATATAGCCATATAATTCATGGGATTTCTTAAGTATTTCATAGTGATCACAAATTAAGCTCCTTTTTGCGAGTTGACGCTTAGTTTACGAGATAATCGCATTTAAAGATTTCCATATGAAAATCCAGCATTGGCCATCCATTTCATAGTGATATAGCCATACAATTCATGGGATTTTTTAAGTATTTCATAGTGATCACAAATTAAGCTCCTTTTAGCGATTAGACGCTTAGTTTACGAGATAATCGCATTTAAAGATTTCCATATGAAAATCCATCATTGTGCACCCATTTCATAGTGATATAGCCATGTAATTTATGGGATTTCTTAAGTATTTCATAGTGATCACAAATTAAGCTCCTTTTTGCGATTAGACGCTTAGTTTACGAGATAATCGCATTTAAAGATTTCCATATGAAAATCCAGCATTGTGCACCCATTTCATAGTGATATCCCCATATAATTCATGGGATTTCTTAAGTATTTCATAGTGATCACAAATTAAGCTCCTTTTAGCGATTAGACGCTTAGTTTACGAGATAATCGCATTTAAAGATTTCCATATGAAAATCCATCATTGTGCACCCATTTCATAGTGATATATAATTCATGGGATTTCTTAAGTATTTCATAGTGATCACAAATTAAGCTCCTTTTTGCGATTAGACGCTTAGTTTACGAGATAATCGCATTTAAAGATTTCCATATGAAAATCCATCATTGTGCACCCATTTCATAGTGATATATAATTCATGGGATTTCTTAAGTATTTCATAGTGATCACAAATTAAGCTCCTTTTTGCGATTAGACGCTTAGTTTACGAGATAATCGCATTTAAAGATTTCCATATGAAAATCCATCGTTGGGCACCCATTTCATAGTGATATCCCCATATAATTCATGGGATTTCTTAAGTATATCATAGTGATCACAAATTAAGCTCCTTTTTGCCATTAGACGCTTAGTTTACGAGATAATCGCATTTAAGGATTACCATATGAAAATCCATCGTTGGGCACCCATTTCATAGTGATATCCCCATATAATTCATGGGATTTCTTAAGTATTTCATAGTGATCACAAATTAAGCTCCTTTTTGCGATTAGACGCTTAGTTTACGAGATAATCGCATTTAAAGATTTCCATATGAAAATCCAGCATTGGCCATCCATTTCATAGTGATATCCCCATACAATTCATGGGATTTCTTAAGTATTTCATAGTGATCACAAATTAAGCTCCTGTTAGCGATTAGAAGCTTAGTTTATGAGATAATCGCATTTAAAGATTTCCATATGAAAATCCATCGTTGGGCACCCATTTCATAGTGATATCCCCATATAATTCATGGGATTTCTTAAGTATATCATAGTGATCACAAATTAAGCTCCTTTTTGCCATTAGACGCTTAGTTTACGAGATAATCGCATTTAAGGATTACCATATGAAAATCCATCGTTGGGCACCCATTTCATAGTGATATCCCCATATAATTCATGGGATTTCTTAAGTATTTCATAGTGATCACAAATTAAGCTCCTTTTAGCGATTAGACGCTTAGTTTACGAGATAATCGCATTTAAAGATTTCCATATGAAAATCCATCATTGTGCACCCATTTCATAGTGATATCCCCATATAATTCATGGGATTTCTTAAGTATTTCATAGTGATCACAAATTAAGCTCCTTTTTGCGATTAGACGCTTAGTTTACGAGATAATCGCATTTAAGGATTACCATATGAAAATCCATCATTGTGCACCCATTTCATAGTGACATAGCCATACAATTCATGGGATTTCTTAAGTATTTCATAGTGATCACAAATTAAGCTCCTTTTTGCGATTAGACGCTTAGTTTACGAGATAATCGCATTTAAAGATTTCCATATGAAAATCCATCATTGTGCACCCATTTCATAGTGATATCCCCATATAATTCATGGGATTTCTTAAGTATTTCATAGTGATCACAAATTAAGCTCCTTTTTGCGATTAGACGCTTAGTTTACGAGATAATCGCATTTAAGGATTACCATATGAAAATCCATCATTGTGCACCCATTTCATAGTGACATAGCCATACAATTCATGGGATTTCTTAAGTATTTCATAGTGATCACAAATTAAGCTCCTTTTTGCGATTAGACGCTTAGTTTACGAGATAATCGCATTTAAAGATTTCCATATGAAAATCCAGCATTGGCCATCCATTTCATAGTGATATAGCCATATAATTCATGGGATTTCTTAAGTATTTCATAGTGATCACAAATTAAGCTCCTTTTTGCGATTAGACGCTTAGTTTACGAGATAATCGCATTTAAAGATTTCCATATGAAAATCCAGCATTGGCCATCCATTTCATAGTGATATAGCCATATAATTCATGGGATTTCTTAAGTATTTCATAGTGATCACAAATTAAGCTCCTTTTTGCGATTAGACGCTTAGTTTACGAGATAATCGCATTTAAAGATTTCCATATGAAAATCCAGCATTGGCCATCCATTTCATAGTGATATAGCCATATAATTCATAGGATTTCTTAAGTATTTCATAGTGATCACAAATTAAGCTCCTTTTTGCGATTAGACGCTTAGTTTACGAGATAATCGCATTTAAAGATTTCCATATGAAAATCCAGCATTGGCCATCCATTTCATAGTGATATCCCCATATAATTCATGAGATTTCTTGAGTATTTCATAGTGATCACAAATTAAGCTCCTTTTTGCGATTAGACGCTTAGTTTACGAGATAATCGCATTTAAAGATTTCCATATGAAAATCCAGCATTGGCCATCCATTTCATAGTGATATCCCCATATAATTCATGAGATTTCTTGAGTATTTCATAGTGATCACAAATTAAGCTCCTTTTTGCGATTAGACGCTTAGTTTACGAGATAAACGCATTTAAAGATTTCCATATGAAAATCCAGCATTGGCCATCCATTTCATAGTGATATAGCCATATAATTCATGGGATTTCTTAAGTATTTCATAGTGATCACAAATTAAGCTCCTTTTTGCGATTAGACGCTTAGTTTACGAGATAATCGCATTTAAAGATTTCCATATGAAAATCCAGCATTGGCCATCCATTTCATAGTGATATAGCCATATAATTCATGGGATTTCTTAAGTATTTCATAGTGATCACAAATTAAGCTCCTTTTTGCGATTAGACGCTTAGTTTACGAGATAATCGCATTTAAAGATTTCCATATGAAAATCCAGCATTGGCCATCCATTTCATAGTGATATAGCCATATAATTCATGGGATTTCTTAAGTATTTCATAGTGATCACAAATTAAGCTCCTTTTTGCGATTAGACGCTTAGTTTACGAGATAATCGCATTTAAAGATTTCCATATGAAAATCCAGCATTGGCCATCCATTTCATAGTGATATCCCCATATAATTCATGAGATTTCTTGAGTATTTCATAGTGATCACAAATTAAGCTCCTTTTTGCGATTAGACGCTTAGTTTACGAGATAATCGCATTTAAAGATTTCCATATGAAAATCCAGCATTGGCCATCCATTTCATAGTGATATAGCCATATAATTCATGGGATTTCTTAAGTATTTCATAGTGATCACAAATTAAGCTCCTTTTTGCGATTAGACGCTTAGTTTACGAGATAATCGCATTTAAAGATTTCCATATGAAAATCCAGCATTGGCCATCCATTTCATAGTGATATCCCCATATAATTCATGGAATTTCTTAAGTATATCATAGTGATCACAAATTAAGCTCCTTTTTGCGATTAGACGCTTAGTTTACGAGATAATCGCATTTAAAGATTTCCATATGAAAATCCATCGTTGGGCACCCATTTCATAGTGATATCCCCATATAATTTATGGCATTTCTTAAGTATATCATAGTGATCACAAATTAAGCTCCTTTTTGCGATTAGACGCTTAGTTTGCGAGATAATCGCATTTAATGATTTCCATATGAAAATCCAGCATTGGCCATCCATTTCATAGTGATATCCCCATATAATTCATGGGATTTCTTAAGTATTTCATAGTGATCACAAATTAAGCTCCTTTTTGCGATTAGACGCTTTGTTTACGAGATAATCGCATTTAAAGATTTCCATATGAAAATCCAGCATGGGCCATCCATTTCATAGTGATATCCCCATATAATTCATGGGATTTCTTAAGTATTTCATAGTGATCACAAATAAAGCTCCTTTTTGCGATTAGACGCTTAGTTTACGAGATAATCGCATTTAAAGATTTCCATATGAAAATCCATCATTGTGCACCCATTTCATAGTGATATAGCCATATAATTCATGGGATTTCTTAAGTATTTCATAGTGATCACAAATTAAGCTCCTTTTTGCGATTAGACGCTTAGTTTACGAGATAATCGCATTTAAAGATTTCCATATGAAAATCCATCATTGTGCACCCATTTCATAGTGATATAGCCATATAATTCATGGGATTTCTTAAGTATTTCATAGTGATCACAAATAAAGCTCCTTTTTGCGATTAGACGCTTAGTTTACGAGATAATCGCATTTAAAGATTTCCATATGAAAATCCATCATTGTGCACCCATTTCATAGCCATATAATTCATGGGATTTCTTAAGTATTTCATATTGTTCCCAATTTAGCTCCTTTTTGCGATTAGACGCTTAGTTTACGAGATAATCGCATTTAAAGATTTCCATATGAAAATCCAGCATTGGCCATCCATTTCATAGTGATATCCCCATATAATTCATGGGATTTCTTAAGTATTTCATAGTGATCACAAATTAAGCTCCTTTTTGCTATTATACGCTTAGTTTACGAGATAATCGCATTTAAAGATTTCCATATGAAAATCCATCATTGTGCACCCATTTCGTAGTGATATAGCCATATAATTCATGGGATTTCTTAAGTATTTCATAGTGGTCACAAATTATGCTCCTTTTAGCGATTAGACGCTTAGTTTACGAGATAATCGCATCTAAAGATTTCCATATGAAAATCCATCGTTGGCCATCCATTTCATAGTGATATCCCCATATAATTCATGGGATTTCTTAAGTATTTCATAGTGATCACAAATTAAGCTCCTTTTTGCGATTAGACGCTTAGTTTACGAGATAATCGCATTTAAAGATTTCCATATGAAAATCCAGCATTGGCCATCCATTTCATAGTGATATAGCCATATAATTCATGGGATTTCTTAAGTATTTCATAGTGATCACAAATTAAGCTCCTTTTAGCGATTAGACGCTTAGTTTACGAGATAATAGCATTTAAAGATTTCCATATGAAAATCCAGCATTGGCCATCCATTTCATAGTGATATCCCCATACAATTCATGGTATTTCTTAAGTATTTCATAGTGATCACAAATTAAGCTCCTTTTAGCGATTAGACGCTTAGTTTACGAGATAATCGCATTTAAAGATTTCCATATGAAAATCCATCATTGTGCACCCATTTCATAGTGATATAGCCATATAATTCATGGGATTTCTTAAGTGTTTCATAGTGATCACAAATTAAGCTCCTTTTAGCGATTAGACGCTAAGTTTACGAGATAATCGCATTTAAAGATTTCCATATGAAAATCCATCGTTGGGCACCCATTTCATAGTGATATCCCCATATAATTCATGGCATTTCTTAAGTATATCATAGTGATCACAAATTAAGCTCCTTTTAGCGATTAGACGCTTAGTTTACGAGATAATCGCATTTAAAGATTTCCATATGAAAATCTATCGTTGGGCACCCATTTCATAGTGATATCCCCATATATTTCAAGGGATTTCTTAAGTATATCATAGTGATCACAAATTAAGCTCCTTTTTGCGATTAGACGCTTAGTTTACGAGATAATCGCATTTAAAGATTTCCATATGAAAATCCAGCATTGGCCATCCATTTCATAGTGATATCCATATAATTCATGGGATTTCTTAAGTATTTCATAGTGATCACAAATAAAACTCCTTTTTGCGATTAGACGCTTAGTTTACGAGATAATCGCATTTAAAGATTTCCATATGAAAATCCAGCATTGGCCATCCATTTCATAGTGATATCCCCATATAATTCATGGGATTTCTTAAGTATTTCATAGTGATCACAAATTAAGCTCCTTTTTGCGATTAGACGCTTAGTTTACGAGATAATCGCATTTAAAGATTTCCATATGAAAATCCAGCATTGGCCATCCATTTCATAGTGATATCCCCATATAATTCATGGGATTTCTTAAGTATTTCATAGTGATCACTAATTAAGCTCCTTTTTGCGATTAGACGCTTAGTTTACGAGATAATCGCATTTAAAGATTTCCATATGAAAATCCATCATTGTGCACCCATTTCATAGTGATATAGCCATATAATTCATGGCATTTCTTAAGTATATCATAGTGATCGCAAATTAAGCTCCTTTTTGCGATTAGACGCTTAGTTTACGAGATAATCGCATTTAAAGATTTCCATATGAAAATCCAGCATTGGCCATCCATTTCATAGTGATATCCCCATATAATTCATGGGATTTCTTAAGTATTTCATAGTGATCACAAATTAAGCTCCTTTTTGCGATTAGACGCTTAGTTTACGAGATAATCGCATTTAAAGATTTCCATATGAAAATCCATCATTGTGCACCCATTTCATAGTGATATCCCCATATAATTCATGGGATTTCTTAAGTATTTCATAGTGATCACTAATTAAGCTCCTTTTTGCGATTAGACGCTTAGTTTACGAGATAATCGCATTTAAAGATTTCCATATGAAAATCCATCATTGTGCACCCATTTCATAGTGATATAGCCATATAATTCATGGCATTTCTTAAGTATATCATAGTGATCGCAAATTAAGCTCCTTTTTGCGATTAGACGCTTAGTTTACGAGATAATCGCATTTAAAGATTTCCATATGAAAATCCAGCATTGGCCATCCATTTCATAGTGATATCCCCATATAATTCATGGGATTTCTTAAGTATTTCATAGTGATCACAAATTAAGCTCCTTTTTGCGATTAGACGCTTAGTTTACGAGATAATCGCATTTAAAGATTTCCATATGAAAATCCATCATTGTGCACCCATTTCATAGTGTGTATATTAGACCATTTCATTTTACCAATTTTTTCGAAAAGTCATTGGGATAATATATTTTCTAATTCTACTTAAAAAAACAAAAATTTTGGTATATAAAACTTGAAAATTGATCGACGTTTAGGGGTCGCGCAAAATCGTTTAAGGTTTTTGGCTGCAAAAAGGCATGTTTCAAAAATACTGATTTACTTATATGATTAAAAGTTTTGATACGCTTGACCGATTTTAATCAGATTAGACTTGTTTTAAAGGTTATAATATTTCACACATTTTCTGTGAAGACATCAAAACATTTTAGATAAAAGTTTGAGTTTAATAACCTTTCAAACCTAAAAATTTTTAAATTTTAATTCAAAATTTACCTACTTTTGCCAATAAAAATTTTTTTTTTTTTAGTTTTGGGTCTAATTGTTGTATATCTTTAAATGCACAATTGACAAACACTTTCTAACGATACTTTTAATGTATGGCAGTATCATGCAAATGACATATGTTCAGCAGCAGCAATAATAATCAATAGTGATAAAAATTAAACGAAAACTGTGTACTATGCATATTTTTAGTAAGGAAAACGATTTAGGTAATTAAAAAGAAGATTTTTTTTCAAATTGGATACGATAACACCTTTTGTGTTCTTTTTGTATGTTTTATTGCGTTTTTAGATGACTTGTACTAATTAGTTTTGCTGGTTATTATCCTTCGTTAAAGTGTTGTTCACAGTTTTAATAAGCCCAATAGCAATCGTTGACAACGCTGATGTTTTTCACAATTTCTTTATTCCGTTTACAATTCTCATTCTTGGGCCAATTTGACGGGTGGATAGCAAGAAAACTGCTGCCTACTCCAATAATATCGAAGAATTTCATAGTATTTTCTGAAATCATTTTTGTAACATTTCCTTCGCAATCTTGGTCACCAGGATGCTTTAATGCAGATGTAATTTTACTTAAAGTTCCTTCGGTATGCGCGGGGTCGAAAAGAAAAAAGCCGAACGCGATGTCACTTATATACCATAAATGCCACACAAAAGTTTTGAGTGCAACATTTGCTATCATTTCATTTGATTTGCGGTATTTTTTTAAGAATCTATCAACAAAATGTCGTTTAATGGGGCTTGTGTTGCAAGGGGACACGTAAACTTGTTTTGAATGTAAATTTTGACCACAAAAATGTTGATCTGAATTAATCCATTTAGCTCATCACCAGCGAAATAGTAACAACTTCAGCAACATTTAAAAATTCTATTCATTGTGTTATACATCAAAAGTATCGTTAGGAAGTGTTTGTCAATTGTGCATTTAAAGATATACAAAAATTAGAGCCAAAACTAAAAAAAATATTTTTTTAATGGGCAAAAGTAGGTAAATTTTAAATTAAAATTTTAAAATTTTTAGGTTTGAAGGGTTCTTTAACCCAAACTACTATCTGAAATGTATTGATGTCTTCACAGAAAATGTGTGAAATATTATTACCTTTAAAACAAGTCTATTCTGATCAAAATCGGCCAAGCGTATCACAACTTTTAATCATATAAGTAAATCAGTATTTTTGAAACATGCCTTTTTGCAGCCAAAAACTTTAAACGATTTTGCGCGACCCCTAAACGTCGATCAATTTTCAAGTTTTATATACCAAAATTTTTGTTTTTTTAAGTAGAATTAGAAAATATATTATCCCAATGACTTTTCGAAAAAATTGGCAAAATGAAATGGTCTAGTGTATATATTTGGTTATTCACAAATATATTTAAATAGGGCTTGCGATTAAGTTAAGAGACCAGAGTGGAGAGAATCCAAGCACCTAGATTTGAAAAATGTTAGATGTGAACAATTTCGGAGAGAAATTGCCACACTTGTGGGAATTGTCAACGTAAATGAAAAAAGGGGACAATTAAAAAGTATTGAGTATACTTATAAACTTTATTTTGGCAGATCGTGCTCACCTTGCTAGACGTACAAAACCAGAAGAATATGACTTTTACAAAAAGGTGCCAAGAGACCTCGGTTATCTTGGTCTTTTAGCAATTACATGACATTTCATTTTGTGGGCGTTAATAACATAATTCACAATAGAGATTTATAAATAGTACATTTTCTTAATTCAATATTTGTACTTTCATATTCAATATTCAATAATTCAATAATTCACAATGGTATCTTAAAAATAAGTATAAACGAAGTTTATACATAGTGATATAGCCATATAATTCATGGCATTTGTTAAGTATATCATAGTGATCGCAAATTAAGCTCCTTTTTGCGATTAGACGCTTAGTTTACGAGATAATCGCATTTAAAGATTTCCATATGAAAATCCAGCATTGGCCATCCATTTCATAGTGATATCCCCATATAATTCATGGGATTTCTTAAGTATTTCATAGTGATCACAAATTAAGCTCCTTTTTGCGATTAGACGCTTAGTTTACGAGATAATCGCATTTAAAGATTTCCATATGAAAATCCAGCAATTGCCATCCATTTCATAGTGATATTCCCATATAATTCATGGGATTTCTTAAGTATTTCATAGTGATCACAAATAAAGCTCCTTTTTGCGATAAGACGCTTAGTTTACGAGATAATCGCATTTAAAGATTTCCATATGAAAATCCATCATTGTGCACCCATTTCGTAGTGATATAGCCATATAATTCATGGGATTTCTTAAGTATTTCATAGTGATCACAAATTAAGCTCCTTTTTGCGATTAGACGCTTAGTTTACGAGATAATCGCATTTAAAGATTTCCATATGAAAATCCATCATTGTGCACCCATTTCGTAGTGATATTCCCATATAATTCATGGGATTTCTTACGTATTTCATAGTGATCACAAATTAAGCTCCTTTTTGCGATTAGACGCTTAGTTTACGAGATAATCGCATTTAAAGATTTCCATATGAAAATCCATCGTTGGGCACCCATTTCATAGTGATATCCCCATATAATTCATGGGATTTCTTAAGTATTTCATAGTGATCACAAATTAAGCTCCTTTTTGCGATTAGACGCTTAGTTTACGAGATAATCGCATTTAAAGATTTCCATATGAAAATCCAGCATTGGCCATCCATTTCATAGTGATATTCCCATATAATTCATGGGATTTCTTACGTATTTCATAGTGATCACAAATTAAGCTCCTTTTTGCGATTAGACGCTTAGTTTACGAGATAATCGCATTTAAAGATTTCCATATGAAAATCCATCGTTGGGCACCCATTTCATAGTGATATCCCCATATAATTCATGGGATTTCTTAAGTATTTCATAGTGATCACAAATTAAGCTCCTTTTTGCGATTAGACGCTTAGTTTACGAGATAATCGCATTTAAAGATTTCCATATGAAAATCCAGCAATGGCCATCCATTTCATAGTGATATCCCCATATAATTCATGGGATTTCTTAAGTATTTCATAGTGATCACAAATAAAGCTCCTTTTTGCGATAAGACGCTTAGTTTACGAGATAATCGCATTTAAAGATTTCCATATGAAAATCCATCGTTGGGCACCCATTTCATAGTGATATTCCCATATAATTCATGGGATTTCTTACGTATTTCATAGTGATCACAAATTAAGCTCCTTTTTGCTATTAGACGCTTAGTTTACGAGATAATCGCATTTAAAGATTTCCATATGAAAATCCAGCATTGGCCATCCATTTCATAGTGATATTCCCATATAATTCATGGGATTTCTTACGTATTTCATAGTGATCACAAATTAAGCTCCTTTTTGCTATTAGACGCTTAGTTTACGAGATAATCGCAATTAAAGATTTCCATATGAAAATCCATCGTTGGGCACCCATTTCATAGTGATATCCCCATCTATTACAAGTGATTTCTTAAGTATTTCATAGTGATCACAAATTAAGCTCCTTTTTGCTATTAGACGCTTAGTTCACGAGATAATCGCATTTAAAGATTTCCATATGAAAATCCAGCATTGGCCATCCATTTCATAGTGATATCCCCATATAATTCATGGGATTTCTTACGTATTTCATAGTGATCACAAATTAAGCTCCTCTTTGCGATTAGACGCTTAGTTTACGAGATAATCGCATTTAAATATTTCCATATGAAAATCCATCATTGTGCACCCATTTCATAGTGATATAGCCATATAATTCATGGCATTTCTTAAGTATATCATAGTGATCACAAATTAAGCTCCTTTTTGCGATTAGACGCTTAGTTTACGAGATAATCGCATTTAAAGATTTCCATATGAAAATCCAGCATTGGCCATCCATTTCATAGTGATATCCCCATATAATTCATGGGATTTCTTAAGTATTTCATAGTGATCACAAATTAAGCTCCTTTTTGCGATTAGACGCTTAGTTTACGAGATAATCGCATTTAAAGATTTCCATATGAAAATCCATCATTGTGCACCCATTTCATAGTGATATAGCCATATAATTCATGGCATTTCTTAAGTATATCATAGTGATCACAAATTAAGCTCCTTTTTGCGATTAGACGCTTAGTTTACGAGATAATCGCATTTAAAGATTTCCATATGAAAATCCAGCATTGGCCATCCATTTCATAGTGATATCCCCATATAATTCATGGGATTTCTTAAGTATTTCATAGTGATCACAAATTAAGCTCCTTTTTGCGATTAGACGCTTAGTTTACGAGATAATCGCATTTAAAGATTTCCATATGAAAATCCAGCATTGGCCATCCATTTCATAGTGATATTCCCATATAATTCATGGGATTTCTTACGTATTTCATAGTGATCACAAATTAAGCTCCTTCTTGCGATTAGACGCTTAGTTTACGAGATAATCGCATTTAAAGATTTCCATATGAAAATCCAGCATTGGCCACCTATTTCATAGTGATATTCCCATATAATTCATGGGATTTCTTACGTATTTCATAGTGATCACAAATTAAGCTCCTTTTTGCGATTAGACGCTTAGTTTACGAGATAATCGCATTTAAAGATTTCCATATGAAAATCCATCGTTGGGCACCCATTTCATAGTGATATCCCCATCTATTACAAGTGATTTCTTAAGTATTTCATAGTGATCACAAATTACGCTCCTTTTTGCTATTAGACGCTTAGTTCACGAGATAATCGCATTTAAAGATTTCCATATGAAAATCCAGCATTGGCCATCCATTTCATAGTGATATCCCCATATAATTCATGGGATTTCTTACGTATTTCATAGTGATCACAAATTAAGCTCCTCTTTGCGATTAGACGCTTAGTTTACGAGATAATCGCATTTAAAGATTTCCATATGAAAATCCATCGTTGGGCACCCATTTCATAGTGATATCCCCATCTATTACAAGTGATTTCTTAAGTATTTCATAGTGATCACAAATTAAGCTCCTTTTTGCTATTAGACGCTTAGTTTACGAGATAATCGCATTTAAAGATTTCCATATGAAAATCCAGCATTGGCCATCCATTTCATAGTGACATTCCCATATAATTCATGGGATTTCTTACGTATTTCATAGTGATCACAAATTAAGCTCCTCTTTGCGATTAGACGCTTAGTTTACGAGATAATCGCATTTAAAGATTTCCATATGAAAATCCATCGTTGGGCACCCATTTCATAGTGATATCCCCATCTTTTACAAGTGATTTCTTAAGTAATTCATAGTGATCACAAATTAAGCTCCTTTTTGCGATTAGATGCTTAGTTTACGAGATAATCGCATTTAAAGATTTCCATATGAAAATCCATCGTTGGGCACCCATTTCATAGTGATATCCCCATCTATTACAAGCGATTTCTTAAGTATTTTATAGTGATCACAAATTAAGCTCCTTTTTGCGATTAGACGCTTAGTTTACGAGAAACCGCATTTAAAGATTTCCATATGAAAATCCATCGTTGGGCACCCATTTCATAGTGATATCCCCATCTATTACAAGTGATTTCTTAAGTATTTCATAGTGATCACAAATTAATCTCCTTTTTGCGATTAGACGCTTAGTTTACGAGATAATCGCATTTAAAGATTTCCATATGAAAATCCATCGTTGGGCACCCATTTCATAGTGATATCCCCATATAATTCATGGCATTTCTTAAGTATTTCATAGTGATCACAAATTAAGCTCCTTTTTGCGATTAGACGCTTAGTTTACGAGATAATCGCATTTAAAGATTTCCATATGAAAATCCAGCATTGGCCATCCATTTCATAGTGATATTCCCATATAATTCATGGGATTTCTTACTTATTTCATAGTGATCACAAATTAAGCTCCTTTTTGCGATTAGACGCTTAGTTTACGAGATAATCGCATTTAAAGATTTCCATATGAAAATCCATCGTTGGGCACCCATTTCATAGTGATATCCCCATATAATTCATGGGATTTCTTAAGTATTTCATAGTGATCACAAATTAAGCTCCTTTTTGCGATTAGACGCTTAGTTTACGATATAATCGCATTTAAAGATTTCCATATGAAAATCCAGCATTGGCCATCCATTTCATAGTGATATTGCCATATAATTCATGGGATTTCTTACGTATTTCATAGTGATCACAAATTAAGCTCCTTTTTGCGATTAGACGCTTAGTTTACGAGATAATCGCATTTAAAGATTTCCATATGAAAATCCATCATTGTGCACCCATTTCATAGTGATATCCCCATATAATTCATGGCATTTCTTAAGTATTTCATAGTGATCACAAATTAAGCTCCTTTTTGCGATTAGACGCTTAGTTTACGAGATAATCGCATTTAAAGATTTCCATATGAAAATCCATCGTTGGGCACCCATTTCATAGTGATATCCCCATATAATTCATGGGATTTCTTAAGTATTTCATAGTGATCACAAATTAAGCTCCTTTTTGCGATTAGACGCTTAGTTTACGATATAATCGCATTTAAAGATTTCCATATGAAAATCCAGCATTGGCCATCCATTTCATAGTGATATTGCCATATAATTCATGGGATTTCTTACGTATTTCATAGTGATCACAAATTAAGCTCCTTTTTGCGATTAGACGCTTAGTTTACGAGATAATCGCATTGGCCATCCATTTCATAGTGATATTGCCATACAATTCATGGGATTTCTTAAGTATTTCATAGTGATCACAAATTAAGCTCCTTTTTGCGATTAGACGCTTAGTTTACGAGATAACCGCATTTAAAGATTTCCATATGAAAATCCATCATTGTGCACCCATTTCATAGTGATATTGCCATATAATTCATGGGATTTCTTACGTATTTCATAGTGATCACAAATTAAGCTCCTTTGTGCGATTAGACGCTTAGTTTACGAGATAATCGCATTTAAAGATTTCCATATGAAAATCCATCGTTGGGCACCCATTTCATAGTGATATCCCCATATAATTCATGGCATTTCTTAAGTATTTCATAGTGATCACAAATTAAGCTCCTTTTTGCGATTAGACGCTTAGTTTACGAGATAATCGCATTAAAGATTTCCATATGAAAATCCATCGTTGGGCACCCATTTCATAGTGATATCCCCATATAATTCATGGCATTTCTTTAGTATTTCATAGTGATCACAAATTAAGCTCCTTTTTGCGATTAGACGCTTAGTTTACGAGATAATCGCATTTAAAGATTTCCATATGAAAATCCAGCATTGGGCATCCATTTCATAGTGATATTGCCATATAATTCATGGGATTTCTTACGTATTTCATAGTGATCACAAATTAAGCTCCTTTTTGCGATTAGACGCTTAGTTAACGAGATAATCGCACTTAAAGATTTCCATATGAAAATCCATCGTTGGGCACCCATTTCATAGTGATATCCCCATATAATTCATGGTATTTCTTACGTATTTCATAGTGATCACAAATTAAGCTCCTTTTTGCGATTAGACGCTTAGTTTACGAGATAATCGCATTTAAAGATTTCCATATGAAAATCCATCGTTGGGCACCCATTTCATAGTGGTATCCCCATATAATTCATGGTACTTCTTACGTATTTCATAGTGATCACAAATTAAGCTCCTTTTTGCGATTAGACGCTTAGTTTACGAGATAATCGCATTTAAAGATTTCCATATGAAAATCCATCGTTGGGCACCCATTTCATAGTGATATCCCCATATAATTCATGGCATTTCTTAAGTATTTCATAGTGATCACAAATTAAGCTCCTTTTTGCGATTAGACACTTAGTTTACGAGATAATCGCATGTAAAGATTTCCATATGAAAATCCATCGTTGGGCACCCATTTCATAGTGATATCCCCATATAATTCATGGCATTTCTTAAGTATTTCATAGTGATCACAAATTAAGCTCCTTTTTGCGATTAGACGCTTAGTTTACGAGATAATCGCATTTAAAGATTTCCATATGAAAATCCATCGTTGGGCACCCATTTCATAGTGATATCCCCATATAATTCATGGCATTTCTTAAGTATTTCATAGTGATCACAAATTAAGCTCCTTTTTGCGATTAGACGCTTAGTTTACGAGATAATCGCATTTAAAGATTTCCATATGAAAATCCATCGTTGGGCACCCATTTCATAGTGATATCCCCATATAATTCATGGCATTTCTTAAGTATTTCATAGTGATCACAAATTAAGCTCCTTTTTGCGATTAGACGCTTAGTTTACGAGATAATCGCATTTAAAGATTTCCATATGAAAATCCATCGTTGGGCACCCATTTCATAGTGGTATCCCCATATAATTCATGGTATTTCATAGTGATCACAAATTAAGCTCCTTTTTGCGATTAGACGCTTAGTTTACGAGATAATCGCATTTAAAGATTTCCATATGAAAATCCATCGTTGGGCACCCATTTCATAGTGGTATCCCCATATAATTCATGGTATTTCATAGTGATCACAAATTAAGCTCCTTTTTGCGATTAGACGCTTAGTTTACGAGATAATCGCATGTAAAGATTTCCATATGAAAATCCATCGTTGGGCACCCATTTCATAGTGATATCCCCATATAATTCATGGCATTTCTTAAGTATTTCATAGTGATCACAAATTAAGCTCCTTTTTGCGATTAGACGCTTAGTTTACGAGATAATCGCATTTAAAGATTTCCATATGAAAATCCATCGTTGGGCACCCATTTCATAGTGATATCCCCATATAATTCATGGCATTTCTTAAGTATTTCATAGTGATCACAAATTAAGCTCCTTTTTGCGATTAGACGCTTAGTTTACGAGATAATCGCATTTAAAGATTTCCATATGAAAATCCATCGTTGGGCACCCATTTCATAGTGATATCCCCATATAATTCATGGCATTTCTTAAGTATTTCATAGTGATCACAAATTAAGCTCCTTTTTGCGATTAGACGCTTAGTTTACGAGATAATCGCATTTAAAGATTTCCATATGAAAATCCATCGTTGGGCACCCATTTCATAGTGGTATCCCCATATAATTCATGGTATTTCATAGTGATCACAAATTAAGCTCCTTTTTGCGATTAGACGCTTAGTTTACGAGATAATCGCATTTAAAGATTTCCATATGAAAATCCATCGTTGGGCACCCATTTCATAGTGGTATCCCCATATAATTCATGGTATTTCATAGTGATCACAAATTAAGCTCCTTTTTGCGATTAGACGCTTAGTTTACGAGATAATCGCATTGGCCATCCATTTCATAGTGATATTGCCATACAATTCATGGGATTTCTTAAGTATTTCATAGTGATCACAAATTAAGCTCCTTTTTGCGATTAGACGCTTAGTTTACGAGATAACCGCATTTAAAGATTTCCATATGAAAATCCATCATTGTGCACCCATTTCATAGTGATATCCCCATATAATTCATGGGATTTCTTACGTATTTCATAGTGATCACAAATTAAGCTCCTTTGTGCGATTAGACGCTTAGTTTACGAGATAATCGCATTTAAAGATTTCCATATGAAAATCCATCGTTGGGCACCCATTTCATAGTGATATCCCCATATAATTCATGGCATTTCTTAAGTATTTCATAGTGATCACAAATTAAGCTCCTTTTTGCGATTAGACGCTTAGTTTACGAGATAACCGCATTTAAAGATTTCCATATGAAAATCCATCATTGTGCACCCATTTCATAGTGATATCCCCATATAATTCATGGGATTTCTTACGTATTTCATAGTGATCACAAATTAAGCTCCTTTGTGCGATTAGACGCTTAGTTTACGAGATAATCGCATTTAAAGATTTCCATATGAAAATCCAGCATTGGCCATCCATTTCATAGTGGTATCCCCATATAATTCATGGCATTTCTTAAGTATTTCATAGTGATCACAAATTAAGCTCCTTTTTGCGATTAGACGCTTAGTTTACGAGATAATCGCATTTAAAGATTTCCATATGAAAATCCATCGTTGGGCACCCATTTCATAGTGATATCCCCATATAATTCATGGCATTTCTTAAGTATTTCATAGTGATCACAAATTAAGCTCCTTTTTGCGATTAGACGCATAGTTTACGAGATAATCGCATTTAAAGATTTCCATATGAAAATCCAGCATTGGCCATCCATTTCATAGTGGTATCCCCATATAATTCATGGGATTTCTTACGTATTTCATAGTGATCACAAATTAAGCTCCTTTTTGCGATTAGACGCTTAGTTTACGAGATAATCGCATTTAAAGATTTCCATATGAAAATCCAGCATTGGCCATCCATTTCATAGTGATATTGCCATATAATTCATGGGATTTCTTACGTATTTCATAGTGATCACAAATTAAGCTCCTTTTTGCGATTAGACGCTTAGTTTACGAGATAATCGCATTTAAAGATTTCCATATGAAAATCCAGCATTGGCCATCCATGTCATAGTGATATTGCCATATAATTCATGGGATTTCTTACGTATTTCATAGTGATCACAAATTAAGCTCCTTTTTGCGATTAGACGCTTAGTTTACGAGATAATCGCATTTAAAGATTTCCATATGAAAATCCAGCATTGGCCATCCATTTCATAGTGATATTGCCATATAATTCATGGGATTTCTTACGTATTTCATAGTGATCACAAATTAAGCTCCTTTTTGCGATTAGACGCTTAGTTTACGAGATAATCGCATTTAAAGATTTCCATATGAAAATCCATCATTGTGCACCCATTTCATAGTGATATCCCCATATAATTCATGGGATTTCTTAAGTATTTCATAGTGATCACAAATTAAGCTCCTTTTTGCGATTAGACGCTTAGTTTACGAGATAATCGCATTTAAAGATTTCCATATGAAAATCCATCGTTGG
Organism: Muscina levida; assembly: GCA_964034835.1. Taxonomy (NCBI): domain Eukaryota; kingdom Metazoa; phylum Arthropoda; class Insecta; order Diptera; family Muscidae; genus Muscina; species Muscina levida. Next base: position 46,556 of record CAXIUB010000094.1, on the reverse strand, counting down.
GCACCCATTTCATAGTGATATCCCCATATAATTCATGGCATTTCTTAAGTATTTCATAGTGATCACAAATTAAGCTCCTTTTTGCGATTAGACGCTTAGTTTACGAGATAATCGCATTTAAAGATTTCCATATGAAAATCCAGCATTGGCCATCCATTTCATAGTGATATTGCCATATAATTCATGGGATTTCTTACGTATTTCATAGTGATCACAAATTAAGCTCCTTTTTGCGATTAGACGCTTAGTTTACGAGATAATCGCATTTAAAGATTTCCATATGAAAATCCAGCATTGGCCATCCATTTCATAGTGATATTGCCATATAATTCATGGGATTTCTTACGTATTTCATAGTGATCACAAATTAAGCTCCTTTTTGCGATTAGACGCTTAGTTTACGAGATAATCGCATTTAAAGATTTCCATATGAAAATCCAGCATTGGCCATCCATTTCATAGTGATATTGCCATATAATTCATGGGATTTCTTACGTGTTTCATAGTGATCACAAATTAAGCTCCTTTTTGCGATTAGACGCTTAGTTTACGAGATAATCGCATTTAAAGATTTCCATATGAAAATCCAGCATTGGCCATCCATTTCATAGTGATATTGCCATATAATTCATGGCATTTCTTACGTATTTCATAGTGATCACAAATTAAGCTCCTTTTTGCGATTAGACGCTTAGTTTACGAGATAATCGCATTTAAAGATTTCCATATGAAAATCCATCGTTGGGCACCCATTTCATAGTGATATCCCCATATAATTCATGGCATTTCTTAAGTATTTTATAGTAATCACAAATTAAGCTCCTTTTTGCGATTAGACGCTTAGTGTAATGATATTGCCATATAATTCATGGGATTTCTTACGTATTTCATAGTGATCACAAATTAAGCTCCTTTTTGCGATTAGACGCTTAGTTTACGAGATAATCGCATTTAAAGATTTCCATATGAAAATCCAGCATTGGCCATCCATTTCATAGTGATATTGCCATATAATTCATGGGATTTCTTACGTATTTCATAGTGATCACAAATTAAGCTCCTTTTTGCGATTAGACGCTTAATTTACGAGATAATCGCATTTAAAGATTTCCATATGAAAATCCAGCATTGGCCATCCATTTCATAGTGATATTGCCATATAATTCATGGGATTTCTTACGTATTTCATAGTGATCACAAATTAAGCTCCTTTTTGCGATTAGACGCTTAATTTACGAGATAATCGCATTTAAAGATTTCCATATGAAAATCCATCGTTGGGCACCCATTTCATAGTGATATCCCCACATAATTCATGGGATTTCTTACGTATTTCATAGTGATCACAAATTAAGCTCCTTTTTGCGATTAGACGCTTAGTTTACGAGATAATCGCATTTAAAGATTTCCATATGAAAATCCATCGTTGGGCACCCATTTCATAGTGATATCCCCACATAATTCATGGGATTTCTTACGTATTTCATAGTGATCACAAATTAAGCTCCTTTTTGCGATTAGACGCTTAGTTTACGAGATAATCGCATTTAAAGATTTCCATATGAAAATCCATCATTGTGCACCCATTTCATAGTGATATCCCCATATAATTCATGGCATTTCTTAAGTATTTCATAGGGATCACAAATTAAGCTCCTTTTTGCAATTAGACGATTAGTTTACGAGATAATCGCATTTAAAGATTTCCATATGAAAATCCATCGTTGGGCACCCATTTCATAGTGATATCCCCATATAATTCATGGCATTTCTTAAGTATTTCATAGTGATCACAAATTAAGCTCCTTTTTGCGATTAGACGCTTAGTTTACGAGATAATCGCATTTAAAGATTTCCATATGAAAATCCAGCATTGGCCATCCATTTCATAGTGATATTGCCATATAATTCATGGGATTTCTTACGTATTTCATAGTGATCACAAATTAAGCTCCTTTTTGCGATTAGACGCTTAGTTTACGAGATAATCGCATTTAAAGATTTCCATATGAAAATCCATCATTGTGCACCCATTTCATAGTGATATCCCCATATAATTCATGGGATTTCTTAAGTATTTCATAGTGATCACAAATTAAGCTCCTTTTTGCGATTAGACGCTTAGTTTACGAGATAATCGCATTTAAAGATTTCCATATGAAAATCCAGCATTGGCCATCCATTTCATAGTGATATTGCCATATAATTCATGGGATTTCTTACGTATTTCATAGTGATCACAAATTAAGCTCCTTTTTGCGATTAGACGCTTAGTTTACGAGATAATCGCATGTACAGATTTCCATATGAAAATCCATCGTTGGGCACCCATTTCATAGTGATATCCCCATATAATTCATGGCATTTCTTAAGTATTTCATAGTGATCACAAATTAAGCTCCTTTTTGCGATTAGACGCTTAGTTTACGAGATAATCGCATTTAAAGATTTCCATATGAAAATCCATCATTGTGCACCCATTTCATAGTGATATCCCCATATAATTCATGGCATTTCTTAAGTATTTCATAGTGATCACAAATTAAGCTCCTTTTTGCGATTAGACGCTTAGTTTACGAGATAATCGCATTTAAAGATTTCCATATGAAAATCCAGCATTGGCCATCCATTTCATAGTGATATCCCCATATAATTCATGGGATTTCTTACGTATTTCATAGTGATCACAAATTAAGCTCCTTTTTGCGATTAGACGCTTAGTTTACGAGATAATCGCATTTAAAGATTTCCATATGAAAATCCAGCATTGGCCATCCATTTCATAGTGATATTGCCATATAATTCATGGGATTTCTTAAGTATTTCGTAGTGATCACAAATAAGCTCCTTTTTGCGATTAGACGCTTAGTTTACGAGATAATCGCATTTAAAGATTTCCATATGAAAATCCATCGTTGGGCACCCATTTCATAGTGATATCCCCATATAATTCATGGGATTTCTTACGTATTTCATAGTGATCACAAATTAAGCTCCTTTTTGCGATTAGACGCTTAGTTTACGAGATAATCGCATTTAAAGATTTCCATATGAAAATCCATCATTGTGCACCCATTTCATAGTGATATCCCCATATAATTCATGGGATTTCTTAAGTATTTCATAGTGATCGCAAATTAAGCTCCTTTTTGCGATTAGACGCTTAGTTTACGAGATAATCGCATTTAAAGATTTCCATATGAAAATCCATCGTTGGGCACCCATTTCATAGTGATATCCCCACATAATTCATGGGATTTCTTACGTATTTCATAGTGATCACAAATTAAGCTCCTTTTTGCGATTAGACGCTTAGTTTACGAGATAATCGCATTTAAAGATTTCCATATGAAAATCCAGCATTGGCCATCCATTTCATAGTGATATTGCCATATAATTCATGGGATTTCTTACGTATTTCATAGTGATCACAAATTAAGTTCCTTTTTGCGATTAGACGCTTAGTTTACGAGATAATCGCATTTAAAGATTTCCATATGAAAATCCATCATTGTGCACCCATTTCATAGTGATATCCCCATATAATTCATGGGATTTCTTACGTATTTCATAGTGATCACAAATTAAGCTCCTTTTTGCGATTAGACGCTTAGTTTACGAGATAATCGCATTTAAAGATTTCCATATGAAAATCCATCATTGTGCACCCATTTCATAGTGATATTGCTATATAATTCATGGGATTTCTTAAGTATTTCATAGTGATCACAAATTAAGCTCCTTTTTGCTATTAGACGCTTAGTTTACGAGATAATCGCATTTAAAGATTTCCATATGAAAATCCAGCATTGGCCATCCATTTCATAGTGATATTCCCATATAATTCATGGGATTTCTTACGTATTTCATAGTGATCACAAATTAAGCTCCTTTTTGCTATTAGACGCTTAGTTTACGAGATAATCGCATTTAAAGATTTCCATATGAAAATCCATCGTTGGGCACCCATTTCATAGTGATATCCCCATCTATTACAAGTGATTTCTTACGTATTTCATAGTGATCACAAATTAAGCTCCTCTTTGCGATTAGACGCTTAGTTTACGAGATAATCGCATTTAAAGATTTCCATATGAAAATCCATCGTTGGGCACCCATTTCATAGTGATATCCCCATCTATTACAAGTGATTTCTTAAGTATTTCATAGTGATCACAAATTAAGCTCCTTTTTGCTATTAGACGCTTAGTTTACGAGATAATCGCATTTAAAGATTTCCATATGAAAATCCAGCATTGGCCATCCATTTCATAGTGATATTCCCATATAATTCATGGGATTTCTTACGTATTTCATAGTGATCACAAATTAAGCTCCTCTTTGCGATTAGACGCTTAGTTTACGAGATAATCGCATTTAAAGATTTCCATATGAAAATCCATCGTTGGGCACCCATTTCATAGTGATATCCCCATCTATTACAAGTGATTTCTTAAGTATTTCATAGTGATCACAAATTAAGCTCCTTTTTGCGATTAGACGCTTAGTTTACGAGATAATCGCATTTAAAGATTTCCATATGAAAATCCATCGTTGGGCACCCATTTCATAGTGATATCCCCATATAATTCATGGCATTTCTTAAGTATTTCATAGTGATCACAAATTAAGCTCCTTTTTGCGATTAGACGCTTAGTTTACGAGATAATCGCATTTAAAGATTTCCATATGAAAATCCAGCATTGGCCATCCATTTCATAGTAATATTCCCATATAATTCATGGGATTTCTTACTAATTTCATAGTGATCACAAATTAAGCTCCTTTTTGCGATTAGACGCTTAGTTTACGAGATAATCGCATTTAAAGATTTCCATATGAAAATCCAGCATTGGCCATCCATTTCATAGTGATATCCCCATATAATTCATGGTATTTCTTAAGTATTTCATAGTGATCACAAATTAAGCTCCTTTTTGCGATTAGACGCTTAGTTTACGAGATAATCGCATTTAAAGATTTCCATATGAAAATCCATCATTGTGCACCCATTTCATAGTGATATCCCCATATAATTCATGGCATTTCTTAAGTATTTCATAGTGATCACAAATTAAGCTCCTTTTTGCGATTAGACGCTTAGTTTACGAGATAATCGCATTTAAAGATTTCCATATGAAAATCCATCGTTGGGCACCCATTTCATAGTGATATCCCCATATAATTCATGGGATTTCTTAAGTATTTCATAGTGATCACAAATTAAGCTCCTTTTTGCGATTAGACGCTTAGTTTACGATATAATCGCATTTAAAGATTTCCATATGAAAATCCAGCATTGGCCATCCATTTCATAGTGATATTGCCATATAATTCATGGGATTTCTTACGTATTTCATAGTGATCACAAATTAAGCTCCTTTTTGCGATTAGACGCTTAGTTTACGAGATAATCGCATTGGCCATCCATTTCATAGTGATATTGCCATACAATTCATGGGATTTCTTAAGTATTTCATAGTGATCACAAATTAAGCTCCTTTTTGCGATTAGACGCTTAGTTTACGAGATAACCGCATTTAAAGATTTCCATATGAAAATCCATCATTGTGCACCCATTTCATAGTGATATCCCTAATAATTCATGGGATTTCTTACGTATTTCATAGTGATCACAAATTAAGCTCCTTTGTGCGATTAGACGCTTAGTTTACGAGATAATCGCATTTAAAGATTTCCATATGAAAATCCATCGTTGGGCACCCATTTCATAGTGATATCCCCATATAATTCATGGCATTTCTTAAGTATTTCATAGTGATCACAAATTAAGCTCCTTTTTGCGATTAGACGCTTAGTTTACGAGATAATCGCATTAAAGATTTCCATATGAAAATCCATCGTTGGGCACCCATTTCATAGCGATATCCCCATATAATTCATGGCATTTCTTTAGTATTTCATAGTGATCACAAATTAAGCTCCTTTTTGCGATTAGACGCTTAGTTTACGAGATAATCGCATTTAAAGATTTCCATATGAAAATCCAGCATTGGGCATCCATTTCATAGTGATATTGCCATATAATTCATGGGATTTCTTACGTATTTCATAGTGATCACAAATTAAGCTCCTTTTTGCGATTAGACGCTTAGTTTACGAGATAATCGCATTTAAAGATTTCCATATGAAAATCCATCGTTGGGCACCCATTTCATAGTGATATCCCCATATAATTCATGGAATTTCTTAAGTATTTCATAGTGATCACAAATTAAGCTCCTTTTTGCGATTAGACGCTTAGTTAACGAGATAATCGCATTTAAAGATTTCCATATGAAAATCCAGCATTGGCCATCCATTTCATAGTGATATTGCCATATAATTCATGGGATTTCTTACGTATTTCATAGTGATCACAAATTAAGCTCCTTTTTGCGATTAGACGCTTAGTTTACGAGATAATCGCATTTAAAGATTTCCATATGAAAATCCATCGTTGGGCACCCATTTCATAGTGGTATCCCCATATAATTCATGGCATTTCTTACGTATTTCATAGTGATCACAAATTAAGCTCCTTTTTGCGATTAGACGCTTAGTTTACGAGATAATCGCATTTAAAGATTTCCATATGAAAATCCATCGTTGGGCACCCATTTCATAGTGATATCCCCATATAATTCATGGCATTTCTTAAGTATTTCATAGTGATCACAAATTAAGCTCCTTTTTGCGATTAGACGCTTAGTTTACGAGATAATCGCATTTAAAGATTTCCATATGAAAATCCATCGTTGGGCACCCATTTCATAGTGATATCCCCATATAATTCATGGCATTTCTTAAGTATTTCATAGTGATCACAAATTAAGCTCCTTTTTGCGATTAGACGCTTAGTTTACGAGATAATCGCATTTAAAGATTTCCATATGAAAATCCATCGTTGGGCACCCATTTCATAGTGATATCCCCATCTATTACAAGTGATTTCTTAAGTATTTCATAGTGATCACAAATTAAGCTCCTTTTTGCGATTAGACACTTAGTTTACGAGATAATCGCATGTAAAGATTTCCATATGAAAATCCATCGTTGGGCACCCATTTCATAGTGATATCCCCATATAATTCAAGGCATTTCTTACGTATTTCATAGTGATCACAAATTAAGCTCCTTTTTGCGATTAGACGCTTAGTTTACGAGATAATCGCATTTAAAGATTTCCATATGAAAATCCAGCATTGGCCACCCATTTCATAGTGGTATCCCCATATAATTCATGGCATTTCTTAAGTATTTCATAGTGATCACAAATTAAGCTCCTTTTTGCGATTAGACGCTTAGTTTACGAGATAATCGCATTTAAAGATTTCCATATGAAAATCCATCGTTGGGCACCCATTTCATAGTGATATCCCCATATAATTTATGGCATTTCTTAAGTATTTCATAGTGATCACAAATTAAGCTCCTTTTTGCGATTAGACGCTTAGTTTACGAGATAATCGCATTTAAAGATTTCCATATGAAAATCCATCGTTGGGCACCCATTTCATAGTGATATCCCCATATAATTCAAGGCATTTCTTACGTATTTCATAGTGATCACAAATTAAGCTCCTTTTTGCGATTAGACGCTTAGTTTACGAGATAATCGCATTTAAAGATTTCCATATGAAAATCCAGCATTGGCCATCCATTTCATAGTGATATTGCCATATAATTCATGGGATTTCTTAAGTATTTCGTAGTGATCACAAATAAGCTCCTTTTTGCGATTAGACGCTTAGTTTACGAGATAATCGCATTTAAAGATTTCCATATGAAAATCCATCGTTGGGCACCCATTTCATAGTGATATCCCCACATAATTCATGGGATTTCTTACGTATTTCATAGTGATCACAAATTAAGCTCCTTTTTGCGATTAGACGCTTAGTTTACGAGATAATCGCATTTAAAGATTTCCATATGAAAATCCAGCATTGGCCATCCATTTCATAGTGATATTGCCATATAATTCATGGGATTTCTTAAGTATTTCGTAGTGATCACAAATAAGCTCCTTTTTGCGATTAGACGCTTAGTTTACGAGATAATCGCATTTAAAGATTTCCATATGAAAATCCATCGTTGGGCACCCATTTCATAGTGATATCCCCATATAATTCATGGGATTTCTTACGTATTTCATAGTGATCACAAATTAAGCTCCTTTTTGCGATTAGACGCTTAGTTTACGAGATAATCGCATTTAAAGATTTCCATATGAAAATCCATCGTTGGGCACCCATTTCATAGTGATATCCCCATATAATTCATGGGATTTCTTAAGTATTTCATAGTGATCACAAATTAAGCTCCTTTTTGCGATTAGACGCTTAGTTTACGAGATAATCGCATTTAAAGATTTCCATATGAAAATCCATCGTTGGGCACCCATTTCATAGTGATATCCCCATATAATTCATGGGATTTCTTACGTATTTCATATGGTGATCACAAATTAAGCTCCTTTTTGCGATTAGACGCTTAGTTTACGAGATAATCGCATTTAAAGATTTCCATATGAAAATCCAGCATTGGCCATCCATTTCATAGTGATATTGCCATATAATTCATGGGATTTCTTACGTATTTCATAGTGATCACAAATTAAGCTCCTTTTTGCGATTAGACGCTTAGTTTACGAGATAATCGCATTTAAAGATTTCCATATGAAAATCCAGCATTGGCCATCCATTTCATAGTGAATAATTCATGGGATTTCTTACGTATTTCATAGTGATCACAAATTAAGCTCCTTTTTGCGATTAGACGCTTAGTTTACGAGATAATCGCATTTAAAGATTTCCATATGAAAATCCAGCATTGGCCATCCATTTCATAGTGATATTGCCATATAATTCATGGGATTTCTTACGTGTTTCATAGTGATCACAAATTAAGCTCCTTTTTGCGATTAGACGCTTAGTTTACGAGATAATCGCATTTAAAGATTTCCATATGAAAATCCACCATTGGCCATCCATTTCATAGTGATATTGCCATATAATTCATGGGATTTCTTACGTATTTCATAGTGATCACAAATTAAGCTCCTTTTTGCGATTAGACGCTTAGTTTACGAGATAATCGCATTTAAAGATTTCCATATGAAAATCCATCGTTGGGCACCCATTTCATAGTGATATCCCCATATAATTCATGGCATTTCTTAAGTATTTTATAGTAATCACAAATTAAGCTCCTTTTTGCGATTAGACGCTTAGTGTACGAGATAATCGCATTTAAAGATTTCCATATGAAAATCCAGCATTGGCCATTCATTTCATAGTGATATTGCCATATAATTCATGGGATTTCTTACGTATTTCATAGTGATCACAAATTAAGCTCCTTTTTGCGATTAGACGCTTAGTTAACGAGATAATCGCATTTAAAGATTTCCATACGAAAATCCAGCATTGGCCATCAATTTCATAGTGATATTGCCATATAATTCATGGGATTTCTTACGTATTTCATAGTGATCACAAATTAAGCTCCTTTTTGCGATTAGACGCTTAGTTTACGAGATAATCGCATTTAAAGATTTCCATATGAAAATCCAGCATTGGCCATCCATTTCATAGTGATATTGCCATATAATTCATGGGATTTCTTACGTATTTCATAGTGATCACAAATTAAGCTCCTTTTTGCGATTAGACGCTTAATTTACGAGATAATCGCATTTAAAGATTTCCATATGAAAATCCATCGTTGGGCACCCATTTCATAGTGATATCCCCACATAATTCATGGGATTTCTTACGTATTTCATAGTGATCACAAATTAAGCTCCTTTTTGCGATTAGACGCTTAGTTTACGAGATAATCGCATTTAAAGATTTCCATATGAAAATCCATCGTTGGGCACCCATTTCATAGTGATATCCCCACATAATTCATGGGATTTCTTACGTATTTCATAGTGATCACAAATTAAGCTCCTTTTTGCGATTAGACGCTTAGTTTACGAGATAATCGCATTTAAAGATTTCCATATGAAAATCCATCATTGTGCACCCATTTCATAGTGATATCCCCATATAATTCATGGCATTTCTTAAGTATTTCATAGGGATCACAAATTAAGCTCCTTTTTGCAATTAGACGATTAGTTTACGAGATAATCGCATTTAAAGATTTCCATATGAAAATCCATCGTTGGGCACCCATTTCATAGTGATATCCCCATATAATTCATGGCATTTCTTAAGTATTTCATAGTGATCACAAATTAAGCTCCTTTTTGCGATTAGACGCTTAGTTTACGAGATAATCGCATTTAAAGATTTCCATATGAAAATCCAGCATTGGCCATCCATTTCATAGTGATATTGCCATATAATTCATGGGATTTCTTACGTATTTCATAGTGATCACAAATTAAGCTCCTTTTTGCGATTAGACGCTTAGTTTACGAGATAATCGCATTTAAAGATTTCCATATGAAAATCCATCATTGTGCACCCATTTCATAGTGATATCCCCATATAATTCATGGGATTTCTTAAGTATTTCATAGTGATCACAAATTAAGCTCCTTTTTGCGATTAGACGCTTAGTTTACGAGATAATCGCATTTAAAGATTTCCATATGAAAATCCAGCATTTGCCATCCATTTCATAGTGATATTGCCATATAATTCATGGGATTTCTTACGTATTTCATAGTGATCACAAATTAAGCTCCTTTTTGCGATTAGACGCTTAGTTTACGAGATAATCGCATGTAAAGATTTCCATATGAAAATCCATCGTTGGGCACCCATTTCATAGTGATATCCCCATATAATTCATGGCATTTCTTAAGTATTTCATAGTGATCACAAATTAAGCTCCTTTTTGCGATTAGACGCTTAGTTTACGAGATAATCGCATTTAAAGATTTCCATATGAAAATCCATCATTGTGCACCCATTTCATAGTGATATCCCCATATAATTCATGGCATTTCTTAAGTATTTCATAGTGATCACAAATTAAGCTCCTTTTTGCGATTAGACGCTTAGTTTACGAGATAATCGCATTTAAAGATTTCCATATGAAAATCCAGCATTGGCCATCCATTTCATAGTGATATCCCCATATAATTCATGGGATTTCTTACGTATTTCATAGTGATCACAAATTAAGCTCCTTTTTGCGATTAGACGCTTAGTTTACGAGATAATCGCATTTAAAGATTTCCATATGAAAATCCAGCATTGGCCATCCATTTCATAGTGATATAGCCATATAATTCATGGGATTTCTTACGTATTTCATAGTGATCACAAATTAAGCTCCTTTTTGCGATTAGACGCTTAGTTTACGAGATAATCGCATTTAAAGATTTCCATATGAAAATCCAGCATTGGCCATCCATTTCATAGTGATATTGCCATATAATTCATGGGATTTCTTACGTATTTCATAGTGATCACAAATTAAGCTCCTTTTTGCGATTAGACGCTTAGTTAACGAGATAATCGCATTTAAAGATTTCCATACGAAAATCCAGCATTGGCCATCAATTTCATAGTGATATTGCCATATAATTCATGGGATTTCTTACGTATTTCATAGTGATCACAAATTAAGCTCCTTTTTGCGATTAGACGCTTAGTTTACGAGATAATCGCATTTAAAGATTTCCATATGAAAATCCAGCATTGGCCATCCATTTCATAGTGATATTGCCATATAATTCATGGCATTTCTTAAGTATTTCATAGTGATCACAAATTAAGCTCCTTTTTGCGATTAGACGCTTAGTTTACGAGATAATCGCATTTAAAGATTTCCATATGAAAATCCAGCATTGGCCATCCATTTCATAGTGATATCCCCATATAATTCATGGCATTTCTTAAGTATTTCATAGTGATCACAAATTAAGCTCCTTTTTGCGATTAGACGCTTAGTTTACGAGATAATCGCATTTAAAGATTTCCATATGAAAATCCAGCATTGGCCACCCATTTCATAGTGATATAGCCATATAATTCATGGGATTTCTTACGTATTTCATAGTGATCACAAATTAAGCTCCTTTTTGCGATTAGACGCTTAGTTTACGAGATAATCGCATTTAAAGATTTCCATATGAAAATCCATCGTTGGCCATCCATTTCATAGTGATATTGGCATATAATTCATGGGATTTCTTACGTATTTCATAGTGATCACAAATTAAGCTCCTTTTTGCGATTAGACGCTTAGTTAACGAGATAATCGCATTTAAAGATTTCCATATGAAAATCCATCATTGTGCACCCATTTCATAGTGATATCCCCATATAATTCATGGGATTTCTTAAGTATTTCATAGTGATCACAAATTAAGCTCCTTTTTGCGATTAGACGCTTAGTTTACGAGATAATCGCATTTAAAGATTTCCATATGAAAATCCAGCATTGGCCATCCATTTCATAGTGATATTCCCATATAATTCATGGGATTTCTTACGTATTTCATAGTGATCACAAATTAAGCTCCTTTTTGCGATTAGACGCTTAGTTAACGAGATAATCGCATTTAAAGATTTCCATATGAAAATCCATCATTGTGCACCCATTTCATAGTGATATCCCCATATAATTCATGGGATTTCTTAAGTATTTCATAGTGATCACAAATTAAGCTCCTTTTTGCGATTAGACGCTTAGTTTACGAGATAATCGCATTTAAAGATTTCCATATGAAAATCCAGCATTGGCCATCCATTTCATAGTGATATTGCCATATAATTCATGGGATTTCTTACGTATTTCAGAGTGATCACAAATTAAGCTCCTTTTTGCGATTAGACGCTTAGTTTACGAGATAATCGCATTTAAAGATTTCCATATGAAAATCCAGCATTGGCCATCCATTTCATAGTGATATCCCCATATAATTCATGGCATTTCTTAAGTATTTCATAGTGATCACAAATTAAGCTCCTTTTTGCGATTAGACGCTTAGTTACGAGATAATCGCATTTAAAGATTTCCATATGAAAATCCAGCATTGGCCATCCATTTCATAGTGATATCCCCATATAATTCATGGCATTTCTTAAGTATTTCATAGTGATCACAAATTAAGCTCCTTTTTGCGATTAGACGCTTAGTTTACGAGATAATCGCATTTAAAGATTTCCATATGAAAATCCATCGTTGGCCATCCATTTCATAGTGATATTGGCATATAATTCATGGGATTTCTTACGTATTTCATAGTGATCACATATTAAGCTCCTTTTTGCGATTAGACGCTTAGTTAACGAGATAATCGCATTTAAAGATTTCCATATGAAAATCCATCATTGTGCACCCATTTCATAGTGATATCCCCATATAATTCATGGGATTTCTTAAGTATTTCATAGTGATCACAAATTAAGCTCCTTTTTGCGATTAGACGCTTAGTTTACGAGATAATCGCATTTAAAGATTTCCATATGAAAATCCAGCATTGGCCATCCATTTCATAGTGATATTGCCATATAATTCATGGGATTTCTTACGTATTTCAGAGTGATCACAAATTAAGCTCCTTTTTGCGATTAGACGCTTAGTTTACGAGATAATCGCATTTAAAGATTTCCATATGAAAATCCAGCATTGGCCATCCATTTCATAGTGATATCCCCATATAATTCATGGCATTTCTTAAGTATTTCATAGTGATCACAAATTAAGCTCCTTTTTGCGATTAGACGCTTAGTTTACGAGATAATCGCATTTAAAGATTTCCATATGAAAATCCAGCATTGGCCATCCATTTCATAGTGATATCCCCATATAATTCATGGCATTTCTTAAGTATTTCATAGTGATCACAAATTAAGCTCCTTTTTGCGATTAGACGCTTAGTTTACGAGATAATCGCATTTAAAGATTTCCATATGAAAATCCAGCATTGGCCACCCATTTCATAGTGATATAGCCATATAATTCATGGGATTTCTTACGTATTTCATAGTGATCACAAATTAAGCTCCTTTTTGCGATTAGACGCTTAGTTTACGAGATAATCGCATTTAAAGATTTCCATATGAAAATCCATCGTTGGCCATCCATTTCATAGTGATATTGGCATATAATTCATGGGATTTCTTACGTATTTCATAGTGATCACATATTAAGCTCCTTTTTGCGATTAGACGCTTAGTTAACGAGATAATCGCATTTAAAGATTTCCATATGAAAATCCAGCATTGGCCATCCATTTCATAGTGATATCCCCATATAATTCATGGCATTTCTTAAGTATTTCATAGTGATCACAAATTAAGCTCCTTTTTGCGATTAGACGCTTAGTTTACGAGATAATCGCATTTAAAGATTTCCATATGAAAATCCAGCATTGGCCATCCATTTCATAGTGATATTGGCATATAATTCATAGGATTTCTTACGTATTTCATAGTGATCACAAATTAAGCTCCTTTTTGCGATTAGACGCTTAGTTTACGAGATAATCGCATTTAAAGATTTCCATATGAAAATCCATCGTTGGCCATCCATTTCATAGTGATATTGGCATATAATTCATGGGATTTCTTACGTATTTCATAGTGATCACATATTAAGCTCCTTTTTGCGATTAGACGCTTAGTTAACGAGATAATCGCATTTAAAGATTTCCATATGAAAATCCATCATTGTGCACCCATTTCATAGTGATATCCCCATATAATTCATGGGATTTCTTAAGTATTTCATAGTGATCACAAATTAAGCTCCTTTTTGCGATTAGACGCTTAGTTTACGAGATAATCGCATTTAAAGATTTCCATATGAAAATCCAGCATTGGCCATCCATTTCATAGTGATATTGGCATATAATTCATGGGATTTCTTACGTATTTCATAGTGATCACAAATTAAGCTCCTTTTTGCGATTAGACGCTTAGTTAACGAGATAATCGCATTTAAAGATTTCCATATGAAAATCCATCATTGTGCACCCATTTCATAGTGATATCCCCATATAATTCATGGGATTTCTTACGTATTTCATAGTGATCACAAATTAAGCTCCTTTTTGCGATTAGACGCTTAGTTAACGAGATAATCGCATTTAAAGATTTCCATATGAAAATCCATCATTGTGCACCCATTTCATAGTGATATCCCCATATAATTCATGGGATTTCTTAAGTATTTCATAGTGATCACAAATTAAGCTCCTTTTTGCGATTAGACGCTTAGTTTACGAGATAATCGCATTTAAAGATTTCCATATGAAAATCCAGCATTGGCCATCCATTTCATAGTGATATTGCCATATAATTCATGGGATTTCTTACGTATTTCATAGTGATCACATATTAAGCTCCTTTTTGCGATTAGACGCTTAGTTAACGAGATAATCGCATTTAAAGATTTCCATATGAAAATCCATCATTGTGCACCCATTTCATAGTGATATCCCCATATAATTCATGGGATTTCTTAAGTATTTCATAGTGATCACAAATTAAGCTCCTTTTTGCGATTAGACGCTTAGTTTACGAGATAATCGCATTTAAAGATTTCCATATGAAAATCCAGCATTGGCCATCCATTTCATAGTGATATTGCCATATAATTCATGGGATTTCTTACGTATTTCAGAGTGATCACAAATTAAGCTCCTTTTTGCGATTAGACGCTTAGTTTACGAGATAATCGCATTTAAAGATTTCCATATGAAAATCCAGCATTGGCCATCCATTTCATAGTGATATCCCCATATAATTCATGGCATTTCTTAAGTATTTCATAGTGATCACAAATTAAGTTCCTTTTTGCGATTAGACGCTTAGTTTACGAGATAATCGCATTTAAAGATTTCCATATGAAAATCCAGCATTGGCCACCCATTTCATAGTGATATAGCCATATAATTCATGGGATTTCTTACGTATTTCATAGTGATCACAAATTAAGCTCCTTTTTGCGATTAGACGATTAGTTTACGAGATAATCGCATTTAAAGATTTCCATATGAAAATCCAGCATTGGCCATCCATTTCATAGTGATATCCCCATATAATTCATGGCATTTCTTAAGTATTTCATAGTGATCACAAATTAAGCTCCTTTTTGCGATTAGACGCTTAGTTTACGAGATAATCGCATTTAAAGATTTCCATATGAAAATCCAGCATTGGCCATCCATTTCATAGTGATATCCCCATATAATTCATGGCATTTCTTACGTATTTCATAGTGATCACAAATTAAGCTCCTTTTTGCGATTAGACGCTTAGTTTACGAGATAATCGCATTTAAAGATTTCCATATGAAAATCCATCGTTGGCCATCCATTTCATAGTGATATTGGCATATAATTCATGGGATTTCTTACGTATTTCATAGTGATCACATATTAAGCTCCTTTTTGCGATTAGACGCTTAGTTAACGAGATAATCGCATTTAAAGATTTCCATATGAAAATCCATCATTGTGCACCCATTTCATAGTGATATCCCCATATAATTCATGGGATTTCTTAAGTATTTCATAGTGATCACAAATTAAGCTCCTTTTTGCGAATAGACGCTTAGTTTACGAGATAATCGCATTTAAAGATTTCCATATGAAAATCCAGCATTGGCCATCCATTTCATAGTGATATTGCCATATAATTCATGGGATTTCTTACGTATTTCAGAGTGATCACAAATTAAGCTCCTTTTTGCGATTAGACGCTTAGTTTACGAGATAATCGCATTTAAAGATTTCCATATGAAAATCCAGCATTGGCCATCCATTTCATAGTGATATCCCCATATAATTCATGGCATTTCTTAAGTATTTCATAGTGATCACAAATTAAGTTCCTTTTTGCGATTAGACGCTTAGTTTACGAGATAATCGCATTTAAAGATTTCCATATGAAAATCCAGCATTGGCCACCCATTTCATAGTGATATAGCCATATAATTCATGGGATTTCTTACGTATTTCATAGTGATCACAAATTAAGCTCCTTTTTGCGATTAGACGCTTAGTTTACGAGATAATCGCATTTAAAGATTTCCATATGAAAATCCATCATTGTGCACCCATTTCATAGTGATATCCCCATATAATTCATGGGATTTCTTAAGTATTTCATAGTGATCACAAATTAAGCTCCTTTTTGCGATTAGACGCTTAGTTTACGAGATAATCGCATTTAAAGATTTCCATATGAAAATCCAGCATTGGCCATCCATTTCATAGTGATATTCCCATATAATTCATGGGATTTCTTACGTATTTCATAGTGATCACAAATTAAGCTCCTTTTTGCGATTAGACGCTTAGTTTACGAGATAATCGCATTTAAAGATTTCCGTATGAAAATTCATCATTGTGCACCCATTTCATAGTGATATCCCCATATAATTCATGGGATTTCTTAAGTATTTCATAGTGATCACAAATTAAGCTCCTTTTTGCGATTAGACGCTTAGTTTACGAGATAATCGCATTTAAAGATTTCCATATGAAAATCCAGCATTGGCCATCCATTTCATAGTGATATTGACATATAATTCATGGGATTTCTTACGTATTTCATAGTGATCACAAATTAAGCTCCTTTTTGCGATTAGACGCTTAGTTTACGAGATAATCGCATTTAAAGATTTCCATATGATAATCCATCGTTGGGCACCCATTTCATAGTGATATCCCCATATAATTCATGGCATTTCTTAAGTATTTCATAGTGATCACAAATTAAGCTCCTTTTTGCGATTAGACGATTAGTTTACGAGATAATCGCATTTAAAGATTTCCATATGAAAATCCATCATTGTGCACCCATTTCATAGTGATATCCCCATATAATTCATGGGATTTCTTAAGTATTTCATAGTGATCACAAATTAAGCTCCTTTTTGCGATTAGACGCTTAGTTTACGAGATAATCGCATTTAAAGATTTCCATATGAAAATCCAGCATTGGCCATCCATTTCATAGTGATATTGACATATAATTCATGGGATTTCTTACGTATTTCATAGTGATCACAAATTAAGCTCCTTTTTGCGATTAGACGCTTAGTTTACGAGATAATCGCATTTAAAGATTTCCATATGAAAATCCATCGTTGGGCACCCATTTCATAGTGATATCCCCATATAATTCATGGCATTTCTTAAGTATTTCATAGTGATCACAAATTAAGCTCCTTTTTGCGATTAGACGATTAGTTTACGAGATAATCGCATTTAAAGATTTCCATATGAAAATCCATCATTGTGCACCCATTTCATAGTGATATCCCCATATAATTCATGGGATTTCTTAAGTATTTCATAGTGATCACAAATTAAGCTCCTTTTTGCGATTATACGCTTAGTTTACGAGATAATCGCATTTAAAGATTTCCATATGAAAATCCAGCATTGGCCATCCATTTCATAGTGATATTGACATATAATTCATGGGATTTCTTACGTATTTCATAGTGATCACAAATTAAGCTCCTTTTTGCGATTAGACGCTTAGTTAACGAGATAATCGCATTTAAAGATTTCCATATGAAAATCCATCATTGTGCACCAATTTCATAGTGATATCCCCATATAATTCATGGGATTTCTTAAGTATTTCATAGTGATCACAAATTAAGCTCCTTTTTGCGATTAGACGCTTAGTTTACGAGATAATCGCATTTAAAGATTTCCATATGAAAATCCAGCATTGGCCATCCATTTCATAGTGATGTTGACATATAGTTCATGGGATTTCTTACGTATTTCATAGTGATCACAAATTAAGCTCCTTTTTGCGATTAGACGCTTAGTTTACGAGATAATCGCATTTAAAGATTTCCATATGAAAATCCATCGTTGGGCACCCATTTCATAGTGATATCCCCATATAATTCATGGGATTTCTTAAGTATTTCATAGTGATCACAAATTAAGCTCCTTTTTGCGATTAGACGCTTAGTTTACGAGATAATCGCATTTAAAGATTTCCATATGAAAATCCAGCATTGGCCATCCATTTCATAGTGATATTCCCATATAGTTCATGGGATTTCTTACGTATTTCATAGTGATCACAAATTAAGCTCCTTTTTGCGATTAGACGCTTAGTTAACGAGATAATCGCATTTAAAGATTTCCATATGAAAATCCATCATTGTGCACCCATTTCATAGTGATATCCTCATATAATTCATGGGATTTCTTAAGTATTTCATAGTGATCACAAATTAAGCTCCTTTTTGCGATTAGACGATTAGTTTACGAGATAATCGCATTTAAAGATTTCCATATGAAAATCCATCATTGTGCACCCATTTCATAGTGATATCCCCATATAATTCATGGGATTTCTTAAGTATTTCATAGTGATCACAAATTAAGCTCCTTTTTGCGATTAGACGCTTAGTTTACGAGATAATCGCATTTAAAGATTTCCATATGAAAATCCAGCATTGGCCATCCATTTCATAGTGATATTGACATATAATTCATGGGATTTCTTACGTATTTCATAGTGATCACAAATTAAGCTCCTTTTTGCGATTAGACGCTTAGTTTACGAGATAATCGCATTTAAAGATTTCCATATGAAAATCCATCGTTAGGCACCCATTTCATAGTGATATCCCCATATAATTCATGGGATTTCTTAAGTATTTCATAGTGATCACAAATTAAGCTCCTTTTTGCGATTAGACGCTTAGTTTACGAGATAATCGCATTTAAAGATTTCCATATGAAAATCCATCGTTAGGCACCCATTTCATAGTGATATCCCCATATAATTCATGGGATTTCTTACGTATTTCATAGTGATCACAAATTAAGCTCCTTTTTGCGATTAGACGCTTAGTTAACGAGATAATCGCATTTAAAGATTTCCATATGAAAATCCATCATTGTGCACCCATTTCATAGTGATATCCTCATATAATTCATGGGATTTCTTAAGTATTTCATAGTGATCACAAATTAAGCTCCTTTTTGCGATTAGACGCTTAGTTAACGAGATAATCGCATTTAAAGATTTCCATATGAAAATCCATCATTGTGCACCCATTTCATAGTGATATCCCCATATAATTCATGGGATTTCTTAAGTATTTCATAGTGATCACAAATTAAGCTCCTTTTTGCGATTAGACGCTTAGTTTACGAGATAATCGCATTTAAAGATTTCCATATGAAAATCCAGCATTGGCCATCCATTTCATAGTGATATTGACATATAATTCATGGGATTTCTTACGTATTTCATAGTGATCACAAATTAAGCTCCTTTTTGCGATTAGACGCTTAGTTTACGAGATAATCGCATTTAAAGATTTCCATATGAAAATCCAGCATTGGCCATCCATTTCATAGTAATACTGCCTTATAATTCATGGGATTTCTTACGTATTTCATAGTGATCACAAATTAAGCTCCTTTTTGCGATTAGACGCTTAGTTTACGAGATAATCGCATTTAAAGATTTCCATATGAAAATCCATCGTTGGGCACCCATTTCATAGTGATATCCCCATATAATTCATGGCATTTCTTAAGTATTTCATAGTGATCACAAATTAAGCTCCTTTTTGCGATTAGACGATTAGTTTACGAGATAATCGCATTTAAAGATTTCCATATGAAAATCCATCATTGTGCACCCATTTCATAGTGATATCCCCATATAATTCATGGGATTTCTTAAGTATTTCATAGTGATCACAAATTAAGCTCCTTTTTGCGATTAGACGCTTAGTTTACGAGATAATCGCATTTAAAGATTTCCATATGAAAATCCAGCATTGGCCATCCATTTCATAGTGATATTGACATATAATTCATGGGATTTCTTACGTATTTCATAGTGATCACAAATTAAGCTCCTTTTTGCGATTAGACGCTTAGTTTACGAGATAATCGCATTTAAAGATTTCCATATGAAAATCCATCATTGTGCACCCATTTCATAGTGATATCCCCATATAATTCATGGGATTTCTTAAGTATTTCATAGTGATCACAAATTAAGCTCCTTTTTGCGATTAGACGCTTAGTTTACGAGATAATCGCATTTAAAGATTTCCATATGAAAATCCATCATTGTGCACCCATTTCATAGTGATATCCCCATATAATTCATGGGATTTCTTAAGTATTTCATAGTGATCACAAATTAAGCTCCTTTTTGCGATTAGACGCTTAGTTTACGAGATAATCGCATTTAAAGATTTCCATATGAAAATCCATCGTTGGGCACCCATTTCATAGTGATATCCCCATATAATTCATGGGATTTCTTAAGTATTTCATAGTGATCACAAATTAAGCTCCTTTTTGCGATTAGACGCTTAGTTAACGAGATAATCGCATTTAAAGATTTCCATATGAAAATCCATCATTGTGCACCCATTTCATAGTGATATCCCCATATAATTCATGGCATTTCTTAAGTATTTCATAGTGATCACAAATTAAGCTCCTTTTTGCGATTAGACGCTTAGTTTACGAGATAATCGCATTTAAAGATTTCCATATGAAAATCCAGCATTGGCCACCCATTTCATAGTGATATAGTCATATAATTCATGGGATTTCTTACGTATTTCATAGTGATCACAAATTAAGCTCCTTTTTGCGATTAGACGCTTAGTTTACGAGATAATCGCATTTAAAGATTTCCATATGAAAATCCATCGTTGGCCATCCATTTCATAGTGATATTGGCATATAATTCATGGGATTTCTTACGTATTTCATAGTGATCACAAATTAAGCTCCTTTTTGCGATTAGACGCTTAGTTAACGAGATAATCGCATTTAAAGATTTCCATATGAAAATCCATCATTGTGCACCCATTTCATAGTGATATCCCCATATAATTCATGGGATTTCTTAAGTATTTCATAGTGATCACAAATTAAGCTCCTTTTTGCGATTAGACGCTTAGTTTACGAGATAATCGCATTTAAAGATTTCCATATGAAAATCCAGCATTGGCCATCCATTTCATAGTGATATTCCCATATAATTCATGGGATTTCTTACGTATTTCATAGTGATCACAAATTAAGCTCCTTTTTGCGATTAGACGCTTAGTTTACGAGATAATCGCATTTAAAGATTTCCATATGAAAATCCATCATTGTGCACCCATTTCATAGTGGTATCCCCATATAATTCATGGGATTTCTTAAGTATTTCATAGTGATCACAAATTAAGCTCCTTTTTGCGATTAGACGCTTAGTTTACGAGATAATCGCATTTAAAGATTTCCATATGAAAATCCAGCATTGGCCATCCATTTCATAGTGATATTGACATATAATTCATGGGATTTCTTACGTATTTCATAGTGATCACAAATTAAGCTCCTTTTTGCGATTAGACGCTTAGTTTACGAGATAATCTCATTTAAAGATTTCCATATGAAAATCCAGCATTGGCCATCCATTTCATAGTGATATTGCCTTATAATTCATGGGATTTCTTACGTATTTCATAGTGATCACAAATTAAGCTCCTTTTTGCGATTAGACGCTTAGTTTACGAGATAATCGCATTTAAAGATTTCCATATGAAAATCCATCGTTGGGCACCCATTTCATAGTGATATCCCCATATAATTCATGGGATTTCTTAAGTATTTCATAGTGATCACAAATTAAGCTCCTTTTTGCGATTAGACGCTTAGTTAACGAGATAATCGCATTTAAAGATTTCCATATGAAAATCCATCATTGTGCACCCATTTCATAGTGATATCCCCATATAATTCATGGCATTTCTTAAGTATTTCATAGTGATCACAAATTAAGCTCCTTTTTGCGATTAGACGCTTAGTTTACGAGATAATCGCATTTAAAGATTTCCATATGAAAATCCATCATTGTGCACCCATTTCATAGTGATATCCCCATATAATTCATGGGATTTCTTAAGTATTTCATAGTGATAGTGATATCCCCATATAATTCATGGCATTTCTTAAGTATTTCATAGTGATCACAAATTAAGCTCCTTTTTGCGATTAGACGCTTAGTTTACGAGATAATCGCATTTAAAGATTTCCATATGAAAATCCATCGTTGGCCACCCATTTCATAGTGATATAGCCATATAATTCATGGGATTTCTTACGTATTTCATAGTGATCACAAATTAAGCTCCTTTTTGCGATTAGACGCTTAGTTTACGAGATAATCGCATTTAAAGATTTCCATATGAAAATCCATCGTTGGCCATCCATTTCATAGTGATATTGGCATATAATTCATGGGATTTCTTACGTATTTCATAGTGATCACAAATTAAGCTCCTTTTTGCGATTAGACGCTTAGTTAACGAGATAATCGCATTTAAAGATTTCCATATGAAAATCCATCATTGTGCACCCA
This sequence comes from Muscina levida, assembly GCA_964034835.1. Classification (NCBI taxonomy): domain Eukaryota; kingdom Metazoa; phylum Arthropoda; class Insecta; order Diptera; family Muscidae; genus Muscina; species Muscina levida. Next base: position 23,208 of record CAXIUB010000094.1, on the reverse strand, counting down.
TTTCATAGTGATATCCCCATATAATTCATGGGATTTCTTAAGTATTTCATAGTGATCACAAATTAAGCTCCTTTTTGCGATTAGACGCTTAGTTTACGAGATAATCGCATTTAAAGATTTCCATATGAAAATCCAGCATTGGCCATCCATTTCATAGTGATATTCCCATATAATTCATGGGATTTCTTACGTATTTCATAGTGATCACAAATTAAGCTCCTTTTTGCGATTAGACGCTTAGTTTACGAGATAATCGCATTTAAAGATTTCCATATGAAAATCCATCATTGTGCACCCATTTCATAGTGATATCCCCATATAATTCATGGGATTTCTTAAGTATTTCATAGTGATCACAAATTAAGCTCCTTTTTGCGATTAGACGCTTAGTTTACGAGATAATCGCATTTAAAGATTTCCATATGAAAATCCAGCATTGGCCATCCATTTCATAGTGATATTGACATATAATTCATGGGATTTCTTACGTATTTCATAGTGATCACAAATTAAGCTCCTTTTTGCGATTAGACGCTTAGTTTACGAGATAATCGCATTTAAAGATTTCCATATGAAAATCCAGCATTGGCCATCCATTTCATAGTGATATTCCCATATAATTCATGGGATTTCTTACGTATTTCATAGTGATCACAAATTAAGCTCGTTTTTGCGATTAGACGCTTTGTTTACGAGATAATCGCATTTAAAGATTTCCATATGAAAATCCATCATTGTGCACCCATTTCATAGTGATATCCCCATATAATTCATGGGATTTCTTACGTATTTCATAGTGATCACAAATTAAGCTCCTTTTTGCGATTAGACGCTTAGTTTACGAGATAATCGCATTTAAAGATTTCCATATGAAAATCCAGCATTGGCCATCCATTTCATAGTGATATTGCCATATAATTCATGGAATTTCTTACGTATTTCATAGTGATCACAAATTAAGCTCCTTTTTGCGATTAGACGCTTAGTTTACGAGATAATCGCATTTAAAGATTTCCATATGAAAATCCAGCATTGGCCATCCATTTCATAGTGATATTGCCGTATAATTCATGGGATTTCTTACGTATTTCTTAGTGATCACAAATTAAGCTCCTTTTTGCGATTAGACGCTTAGTTTACGAGATAATCGCATTTAAAGATTTCCATATGAAAATCCAGCATTGGCCATCCATTTCATAGTGATATGCCCATATAATTCATGGGATTTCTTACGTACTTCATAGTGATCACAAATTAAGCTCCTTTTTGCGATTAGACGCTTAGTTAACGAGATAATCGCATTTAAAGATTTCCATATGAAAATCCATCATTGTGCACCCATTTCATAGTGATATTGACATATAATTCATGGCATTTCTTAAGTATTTCATAGTGATCACAAATTAAGCTCCTTTTTGCGATTAGACGCTTAGTTTACGAGATAATTGCATTTAAAGATTTCCATATGAAAATCCATCATTGTGCACCCATTTCATAGTGATATCCCCATATAATTCATGGGATTTCTTAAGTATTTCATAGTGATCACAAATTAAGCTCCTTTTTGCGATTAGACGCTTAGTTTACGAGATAATCGCATTTAAAGATTTCCATATGAAAATCCAGCATTGGCCATCCATTTCATAGTGATATGCCCATATAATTCATGGGATTTCTTACGTATTTCATAGTGATCACAAATTAAGCTCCTTTTTGCGATTAGACGCTTAGTTTACGAGATAATCGCATTTAAAGATTTCCATATGAAAATCCAGCATTGGCCATCCATTTCATAGTGCTATTGCCACATAATTCATGGGATTTCTTACGTATTTCATAGTGATCACAAATTAAGCTCCTTTTTACGATTAGACGCTTAGTTTACGAGATAATCGCATTTAAAGATTTCCATATGAAAATCCAGCATTGGCCATCCATTTCATAGTGATATTGCCATATAATTCATGGGATTTTTTACGTATTTCATAGTGATCACAAATTAAGCTCTTTTTTGCGATTAGACGCTTAGTTTACGAGATAATCGCATTTAAAGATTTCCATATGAAAATCCAGCATTGGCCATCCATTTCATAGTGATATTGCCATATAATTCATGGGATTTCTTACGTATTTCATAGTGATCACAAATTAAGCTCTTTTTTGCGATTAGACGCTTAGTTTACGAGATAATCGCATTTAAAGATTTCCATATGAAAATCCATCGTTGGGCACCCATTTCATAGTGATATCCCCATATAATTCATGGCATTTCTTAAGTATTTCATAGTGATCACAAATTAAGCTCCTTTTTGCGATTAGACGCTTAGTTTACGAGATAATCGCATTTAAAGATTTCCATATGAAAATCCAGCATTGGCCATCCATTTCATAGTGATATTGCCATATAATTCATGGAATTTCTTACGTATTTCATAGTGATCACAAATTAAGCTCCTTTTTGCGATTAGACGCTTAGTTTACGAGATAATCGCATTTAAAGATTTCCATATGAAAATCCAGCATTGGCCATCCATTTCATAGTGATATTGCCGTATAATTCATGGGATTTCTTACGTATTTCTTAGTGATCACAAATTAAGCTCCTTTTTGCGATTAGACGCTTAGTTTACGAGATAATCGCATTTAAAGATTTCCATATGAAAATCCAGCATTGGCCATCCATTTCATAGTGATATGCCCATATAATTCATGGGATTTCTTACGTACTTCATAGTGATCACAAATTAAGCTCCTTTTTGCGATTAGACGCTTAGTTAACGAGATAATCGCATTTAAAGATTTCCATATGAAAATCCATCATTGTGCACCCATTTCATAGTGATATTGACATATAATTCATGGCATTTCTTAAGTATTTCATAGTGATCACAAATTAAGCTCCTTTTTGCGATTAGACGCTTAGTTTACGAGATAATTGCATTTAAAGATTTCCATATGAAAATCCATCATTGTGCACCCATTTCATAGTGATATCCCCATATAATTCATGGGATTTCTTAAGTATTTCATAGTGATCACAAATTAAGCTCCTTTTTGCGATTAGACGCTTAGTTTACGAGATAATCGCATTTAAAGATTTCCATATGAAAATCCAGCATTGGCCATCCATTTCATAGTGATATGCCCATATAATTCATGGGATTTCTTACGTATTTCATAGTGATCACAAATTAAGCTCCTTTTTGCGATTAGACGCTTAGTTTACGAGATAATCGCATTTAAAGATTTCCATATGAAAATCCAGCATTGGCCATCCATTTCATAGTGCTATTGCCACATAATTCATGGGATTTCTTACGTATTTCATAGTGATCACAAATTAAGCTCCTTTTTACGATTAGACGCTTAGTTTACGAGATAATCGCATTTAAAGATTTCCATATGAAAATCCAGCATTGGCCATCCATTTCATAGTGATATTGCCATATAATTCATGGGATTTTTTACGTATTTCATAGTGATCACAAATTAAGCTCTTTTTTGCGATTAGACGCTTAGTTTACGAGATAATCGCATTTAAAGATTTCCATATGAAAATCCAGCATTGGCCATCCATTTCATAGTGATATTGCCATATAATTCATGGGATTTCTTACGTATTTCATAGTGATCACAAATTAAGCTCTTTTTTGCGATTAGACGCTTAGTTTACGAGATAATCGCATTTAAAGATTTCCATATGAAAATCCAGCATTGGCCATCCATTTCATAGTGATATCCCCATATAATTCATGGGATTTCTTAAGTATTTCATAGTGATCACAAATTAAGCTCCTTTTTGCGATTAGACGCTTAGTTTACGAGATAATCGCATTTAAAGATGTCCATATGAAAATCCATCGTTGGGCGCCCATTTCATAGTGATATTCCCATATAATTCATGGGATTTCTTACGTATTTCATAGTGATCACAAATTAAGCTCCTTTTTGCGATTAGACGCTTAGTTTACGAGATAATCGCATTTAAAGATTTCCATATGAAAATCCATCATTGTGCACCCATTTCATAGTTATATCCCCATATAATTCATGGCATTTCTTAAGTATTTCATAGTGATCACAAATTAAGCTCCTTTTTGCGATTAGACGCTTAGTTTACGAGATAATCGCATTTAAAGATTTCCATATGAAAATCCAGCATTGGCCATCCATTTCATAGTGATATCCCCATATAATTCATGGGATTTCTTAAGTATTTCATAGTGATCACAAATTAAGCTCCTTTTTGCGATTAGACGCTTAGTTTACGAGATAATCGCATTTAAAGATTTCCATATGAAAATCCAGCATTGGCCATCCATTTCATAGTGATATTGCCATATAATTCATGGGATTTCTTACGTATTTCATAGTGATCACAAATTAAGCTCCTTTTTGCGATTAGACGCTTAGTTTACGAGATAATCGCATTTAAAGATTTCCATATGAAAATCCATCATTGTGCACCCATTTCATAGTTATATCCCCATATAATTCATTTCATATGATCATAGTGATCACAAATTAAGCTCCTTTTTGCGATTAGACGCTTAGTTTACGAGATAATCGCATTTAAAGATTTCCATATGAAAATCCAGCATTGGCCATCCATTTCATAGTGATATCCCCATATAATTCATGGCATTTCTTAAGTATTTCATAGTGATCACAAATTAAGCTCCTTTTTGCGATTAGACGCTTAGTTTACGAGATAATCGCATTTAAAGATTTCCATATGAAAATCCAGCATTGGCCATCCATTTCATAGTGATATTGGCATATAATTCATAGGATTTCTTACGTATTTCATAGTGATCACAAATTAAGCTCCTTTTTGCGATTAGACGCTTAGTTTACGAGATAATCGCATTTAAAGATTTCCATATGAAAATCCAGCATTGGCCATCCATTTCATAGTGATATCCCCATATAATTCATGGCATTTCTTAAGTATTTCATAGTGATCACAAATTAAGCTCCTTTTTGCGATTAGACGCTTAGTTAACGAGATAATCGCATTTAAAGATTTCCATATGAAAATCAATCATTGTGCACCCATTTCATAGTGATATCCCCATATAATTCATGGGATTTCTTACGTATTTCATAGTGATCACAAATTAAGCTCCTTTTTGCGATTAGACGCTTAGTTTACGAGATAATCGCATTTAAAGATTTCCATATGAAAATCCAGCATTGGCCATCCATTTCATAGTGATATTGCCATATAATTCATGGGATTTCTTACGTATTTCAGAGTGATCACAAATTAAGCTCCTTTTTGCGATTAGACGCTTAGTTTACGAGATAATCGCATTTAAAGATTTCCATATGAAAATCCAGCATTGGCCATCCATTTCATAGTGATATCCCCATATAATTCATGGGATTTCTTAAGTATTTCATAGTGATCACAAATTAAGCTCCTTTTTGCGATTAGACGCTTAGTTTACGAGATAATCGCATTTAAAGATTTCCATATGAAAATCCAGCATTGGCCATCCATTTCATAGTGATATTGCCATATAATTAATGGGATTTCTTACGTATTTCATAGTGATCACAAATTAAGCTCCTTTTTGCGATTAGACGCTTAGTTTACGAGATAATCGCATTTAAAGATTTCCATATGAAAATCCAGCATTGGCCATCCATTTCATAGTGATATTGCCATATAATTCATGGGATTTCTTACGTATTTCATAGTGATCACAAATTAAGGTCCTTTTTGCGATTAGACGCTTAGTTTACGAGATAATCGCATTTAAAGATTTCCATATGAAAATCCATCGTTGGGCACCCATTTCATAGTGATATCCCCATATAATTCATGGGATTTCTTAAGTATTTCATAGTGATCACAAATTAAGCTCCTTTTTGCGATTAGACGCTTAGTTTACGAGATAATCGCATTTAAAGATTTCCATATGATAATCCAGCATTGGCCATCCATTTCATAGTGATATTCCCATATAATTCATGGGATTTCTTACGTATTTCATAGTGATCACAAATTAAGCTCCTTTTTGCGATTAGACGCTTAGTTTACGAGATAATCGCATTTAAGATTTCCATATGAAAATCCAGCATTGGCCATCCATTTCATAGTGCTATTGCCACATAATTCATGGGATTTCTTACGTATTTCATAGTGATCACAAATTAAGGTCCTTTTTGCGATTAGACGCTTAGTTTACGAGATAATCGCATTTAAGGATTTCCATATGAAAATCCAGCATTGGCCATCCATTTCATAGTGATATTGCCATATAATTCATGGGATTTCTTACGTATTTCATAGTGATCACAAATTAAGCTCCTTTTTGCGATTAGACGCTTAGTTTACGAGATAATCGCATTTAAAGATTTCCATATGAAAATCCAGCATTGGCCATCCATTTCATAGTGATATTGCCATATAATTCATGGGATTTCTTACGTATTTCATAGTGATCACAAATTAAGGTCCTTTTTGCGATTAGACGCTTAGTTTACGAGATAATCGCATTTAAAGATTTCCATATGAAAATCCATCGTTGGGCACCCATTTCATAGTGATATCCCCATATAATTCATGGGATTTCTTAAGTATTTCATAGTGATCACAAATTAAGCTCCTTTTTGCGATTAGACGCTTAGTTTACGAGATAATCGCATTTAAAGATTTCCATATGATAATCCAGCATTGGCCATCCATTTCATAGTGATATTGCCATATAATTCATGGGATTTCTTACGTATTTCATAGTGATCACAAATTAAGCTCCTTTTTGCGATTAGACGCTTAGTTAACGAGATAATCGCATTTAAAGATTTCCATATGAAAATCCATCATTGTGCACCCATTTCATAGTGATATCCCCATATAATTCATGGCATTTCTTAAGTATTTCATAGTGATCACAAATTAAGCTCCTTTTTGCGATTAGACGCTTAGTTTACGAGATAATCGCATTTAAAGATTTCCATATGAAAATCCAGCATTGGCCATCCATTTCATAGTGATATTGCCATATAATTCATGGGATTTCTTACGTATTTCATAGTGATCACAAATTAAGCTCCTTTTTGCGATTAGACGCTTAGTTTACGAGATAATCGCATTTAAAGATTTCCATATGAAAATCCAGCATTGGCCATCCATTTCATAGTGATATCCCCATATAATTCATGGGATTTCTTAAGTATTTCATAGTGATCACAAATTAAGCTCCTTTTTGCGATTAGACGCTTAGTTTACGAGATAATCGCATTTAAAGATTTCCATATGAAAATCCAGCATTGGCCATCCATTTCATAGTGATATTGCCATATAATTAATGGGATTTCTTACGTATTTCATAGTGATCACAAATTAAGCTCCTTTTTGCGATTAGACGCTTAGTTTACGAGATAATCGCATTTAAAGATTTCCATATGAAAATCCAGCATTGGCCATCAATTTCATAGTGATATTGCCATATAATTCATGGGATTTCTTACATATTTCATAGTGATCACAAATTAAGGTCCTTTTTGCGATTAGACGCTTAGTTTACGAGATAATCGCATTTAAAGATTTCCATATGAAAATCCATCGTTGGGCACCCATTTCATAGTGATATCCCCATATAATTCATGGGATTTCTTAAGTATTTCATAGTGATCACAAATTAAGCTCCTTTTTGCGATTAGACGCTTAGTTTACGAGATAATCGCATTTAAAGATTTCCATATGATAATCCAGCATTGGCCATCCATTTCATAGTGATTAACCATATAATTCATGGGATTTCTTACGTATTTCATAGTGATCACAAATTAAGCTCCTTTTTGCGATTAGACGCTTAGTTTACGAGATAATCGCATTTAAGGATTACCATATGAAAATCCATCATTGTGCACCCATTTCATAGTGATATATAATTCATGGGATTTCTTACGTATTTCATAGTGATCACAAATTAAGCTCCTTTTTGCGATTAGACGCTTAGTTTACGAGATAATCGCATTTAAAGATGTCCATATGAAAATCCATCGTTGGGCGCCCATTTCATAGTGATATCCCCATATAATTCATGGGATTTCTTAAGTATTTCATAGTGATCACAAATTAAGCTCCTTTTTGCGATTAGACGCTTAGTTTACGAGATAATCGCATTTAAAGATTTCCATATGAAAATCCAGCATTGGCCATCCATTTCATAGTGCTATTGCCACATAATTCATGGGATTTCTTACGTATTTCATAGTGATCACAAATTAAGATCCTTTTTGCGATTAGACGCTTAGTTTACGAGATAATCGCATTTAAAGATTTCCATATGAAAATCCAGCATTGGCCATCCATTTCATAGTGATATTGCCATATAATTCATGGGATTTCTTACGTATTTCATAGTGATCACAAATTAAGCTCCTTTTTGCGATTAGACGCTTAGTTTACGAGATAATCGCATTTAAAGATTTCCATATGAAAATCCATCGTTGGGCACCCATTTCATAGTGATATTGCCATATAATTCATGGGATTTCTTACGTATTTCAAAGTGATCACAAATTAAGCTCCTTTTTGCGATTAGACGCTTAGTTTACGAGATAATCGCATTTAAAGATTTCCATATGAAAATCCAGCATTGGCCATCCATTTCATAGTGATATCCCCCTATAATTCATGGGATTTCTTAAGTATTTCATAGTGATCACAAATTAAGCTCCTTTTTGCGATTAGACGCTTAGTTTACGAGTTAATTGCATTTAAAGATTTCCATATGAAAATCCAGCATTGGCCATCCATTTCATAGTGATATTGCCATATAATTCATGGGATTTCTTACGTATTTCATAGTGATCACAAATTAAGCTCCTTTTTGCGATTAGACGCTTAGTTTACGAGATAATCGCATTTAAAGATTTCCATATGAAAATCCATCGTTGGGCACCCATTTCATAGTGATATCCCCATATAATTCATGGGATTTCTTACGTATTTCATAGTGATCACAAATTAAGCTCCTTTTTGCGATTAGACGCTTAGTTTACGAGATAATCGCATTTAAAGATTTCCATATGAAAATCCAGCATTGGCCATCCATTTCATAGTGCTATTGCCACATAATTCATGGGATTTCTTACGTATTTCATAGTGATCACAAATTAAGATCCTTTTTGCGATTAGACGCTTAGTTTACGAGATAATCGCATTTAAAGATTTCCATATGAAAATCCAGCATTGGCCATCCATTTCATAGTGATATTGCCATATAATTCATGGGATTTCTTACGTATTTCATAGTGATCACAAATTAAGCTCCTTTTTACGATTAGACGCTTAGTTTACGAGATAATCGCATTTAAAGATTTCCATATGAAAATCCAGCATTGGCCATACATTTCATAGTGCTATTGCCACATAATTCATGGGATTTCTTACGTATTTCATAGTGATCACAAATTAAGCTCCTTTTTGCGATTAGACGCTTAGTTTACGGGATAATCGCATTTAAAGATTTCCATATGAAAATCCATCGTTGGGCACCCATTTCATAGTGATATCCCCATATAATTCATGGCATTTCTTAAGTATTTCATAGTGATCACAAATTAAGCTCCTTTTTGCGATTAGACGCTTAGTTTACGAGATAATCGCATTTAAAGATTTCCATATGAAAATCCATCGTTGGGCACCCATTTCATAGTGATATCCCCATATAATTCATGGGATTTCTTACGTATTTCATAGTGATCACAAATTAAGCTCCTTTTTGCGATTAGACGCTTAGTTTACGAGATAATCGCATTTAAAGATTTCCATATGAAAATCCATCATTGTGCACCCATTTCATAGTGATATCCCCATATAATTCATGGGATTTCTTAAGTATTTCATAGTGATCACAAATTAAGCTCCTTTTTGCGATTAGACGCTTAGTTTACGAGATAATCGCATTTAAAGATTTCCATATGAAAATCCAGCATTGGCCATCCATTTCATAGTGATATTGCCATATAATTCATGGGATTTCTTACGTATTTCATAGTGATCACAAATTAAGCTCCTTTTTGCGATTAGACGCTTAGTTTACGAGATAATCGCATTTAAAGATTTCCATATGAAAATCCATCGTTGGGCACCCATTTCATAGTGATATCCCCATATAATTCATGGGATTTCTTAAGTATTTCATAGTGATCACAAATTAAGCTCCTTTTTGCGATTAGACGCTTAGTTTACGAGATAATCGCATTTAAAGATTTCCATATGAAAATCCAGCATTGGCCATCCATTTCATAGTGATATTGCCATATAATTCATGGGATTTCTTACGTATTTCATAGTGATCACAAATTAAGCTCCTTTTTGCGATTAGACGCTTAGTTTACGAGATAATCGCATTTAAAGATTTCCATATGAAAATCCATCGTTGGGCACCCATTTCATAGTGATATCCCCATATAATTCATGGGATTTCTTAAGTATTTCATAGTGATCACAAATTAAGCTCCTTTTTGCGATTAGACGCTTAGTTTACGAGATAATCGCATTTAAAGATTTCCATATGAAAATCCATCATTGTGCACCCATTTCATAGTGATATCCCCATATAATTCATGGGATTTCTTAAGTATTTCATAGTGATCACAAATTAAGCTCCTTTTTGCGATTAGACGCTTAGTTTACGAGATAATCGCATTTAAAGATTTCCATATGATAATCCAGCATTGGCCATCCATTTCATAGTGATATTGCCATATAATTCATGGGATTTCTTACGTATTTCATAGTGATCACAAATTTAGCTCCTTTTTACGATTAGACGCTTAGTTTACGAGATAATCGCATTTAAAGATTTCCATATGAAAATCCAGCATTGGCCATACATTTCATAGTGCTATTGCCACATAATTCATGGGATTTCTTACGTATTTCATAGTGATCACAAATTAAGCTCCTTTTTGCGATTAGACGCTTAGTTTACGGGATAATCGCATTTAAAGATTTCCATATGAAAATCCATCGTTGGGCACCCATTTCATAGTGATATCCCCATATAATTCATGGCATTTCTTAAGTATTTCATAGTGATCACAAATTAAGCTCCTTTTTACGATTAGACGCTTAGTTTACGAGATAATCGCATTTAAAGATTTCCATATGAAAATCCAGCATTGGCCATCCATTTCATAGTGATATTGCCATATAATTCATGGGATTTCTTACGTATTTCATAGTGATCACAAATTAAGCTCCTTTTTACGATTAGACGCTTAGTTTACGAGATAATCGCATTTAAAGATTTCCATATGAAAATCCAGCATTGGCCATACATTTCATAGTGCTATTGCCACATAATTCATGGGATTTCTTACGTATTTCATAGTGATCACAAATTAAGCTCCTTTTTGCGATTAGACGCTTAGTTTACGGGATAATCGCATTTAAAGATTTCCATATGAAAATCCATCGTTGGGCACCCATTTCATAGTGATATCCCAATATAATTCATGGCATTTCTTAAGTATTTCATAGTGATCACAAATTAAGCTCCTTTTTGCGATTAGACGCTTAGTTTACGAGATAATCGCATTTAAAGATTTCCATATGAAAATCCATCGTTGGGCACCCATTTCATAGTGATATCCCCATATAATTCATGGGATTTCTTACGTATTTCATAGTGATCACAAATTAAGCTCCTTTTTGCGATTAGACGCTTAGTTTACGAGATAATCGCATTTAAAGATTTCCATATGAAAATCCATCATTGTGCACCCATTTCATAGTGATATCCCCATATAATTCATGGGATTTCTTAAGTATTTCATAGTGATCACAAATTAAGCTCCTTTTTGCGATTAGACGCTTAGTTTACGAGATAATCGCATTTAAAGATTTCCATATGAAAATCCAGCATTGGCCATCCATTTCATAGTGATATTGCCATATAATTCATGGGATTTCTTACGTATTTCATAGTGATCACAAATTAAGCTCCTTTTTGCGATTAGACGCTTAGTTTACGAGATAATCGCATTTAAAGATTTCCATATGAAAATCCATCGTTGGGCACCCATTTCATAGTGATATCCCCATATAATTCATGGGATTTCTTAAGTATTTCATAGTGATCACAAATTAAGCTCCTTTTTGCGATTAGACGCTTAGTTTACGAGATAATCGCATTTAAAGATTTCCATATGAAAATCCAGCATTGGCCATCCATTTCATAGTGATATTGCCATATAATTCATGGGATTTCTTACGTATTTCATAGTGATCACAAATTAAGCTCCTTTTTGCGATTAGACGCTTAGTTTACGAGATAATCGCATTTAAAGATTTCCATATGAAAATCCATCGTTGGGCACCCATTTCATAGTGATATCCCCATATAATTCATGGGATTTCTTAAGTATTTCATAGTGATCACAAATTAAGCTCCTTTTTGCGATTAGACGCTTAGTTTACGAGATAATCGCATTTAAAGATTTCCATATGAAAATCCATCATTGTGCACCCATTTCATAGTGATATCCCCATATAATTCATGGGATTTCTTAAGTATTTCATAGTGATCACAAATTAAGCTCCTTTTTGCGATTAGACGCTTAGTTTACGAGATAATCGCATTTAAAGATTTCCATATGATAATCCAGCATTGGCCATCCATTTCATAGTGATATTGCCATATAATTCATGGGATTTCTTACGTATTTCATAGTGATCACAAATTTAGCTCCTTTTTGCGATTAGACGCTTAGTTTACGAGATAATCGCATTTAAAGATTTCCATATGAAAATCCATCGTTGGGCACCCATTTCATAGTGATATCCCCATATAATTCATGGGATTTCTTACGTATTTCATAGTGATCACAAATTAAGCTCCTTTTTGCGATTAGACGCTTAGTTTACGAGATAATCGCATTTAAAGATTTCCATATGAAAATCCATCATTGTGCACCCATTTCATAGTGATATCCCCATATAATTCATGGGATTTCTTACGTATTTCATAGTGATCACAAATTAAGCTCCTTTTTGCGATTAGACGCTTAGTTTACGAGATAATCGCATTTAAAGATTTCCATATGAAAATCCAGCATTGGCCTTCCATTTCATAGTGATATTGGGATTTCTTACGTATTTCATAGTGATCACAAATTAAGCTCCTTTTTGCGATTAGACGCTTAGTTTACGAGATAATCGCATTTAAAGATTTCCATATGAAAATCCATCGTTGGGCACCCATTTCATAGTGATATCCCCATATAATTCATGGGATTTCTTAAGTATTTCATAGTTATCACAAATTAAGCTCCTTTTTGCGATTAGACGCTTAGTTTACGAGATAATCGCATTTAAAGATTTCCATATGAAAATCCAGCATTGGCCATCCATTTCATAGTGATATTGCCATATAATTCATGGGATTTCTTACGTATTTCATAGTGATCACAAATTAAGCTCCTTTTTGCGATTAGACGCTTAGTTTACGAGATAATCGCATTTAAAGATTTCCATATGAAAATCCATCGTTGGGCACCCATTTCATAGTGATATCCCCATATAATTCATGGGATTTCTTAAGTATTTCATAGTGATCACAAATTAAGCTCCTTTTTGCGATTAGACGCTAAGTTTACGAGATAATCGCATTTAAAGATTTCCATATGAAAATCCAGCATTGGCCATCCATTTCATAGTGATATTGGGATTTCTTACGTATTTCATAGTGATCACAAATTAAGCTCCTTTTTGCGATTAGACGCTTAGTTTACGAGATAATCGCATTTAAAGATTTCCATATGAAAATCCATCGTTGGGCACCCATTTCATAGTGATATCCCCATATAATTCATGGCATTTCTTAAGTATTTCATAGTGATCACAAATTAAGCTCCTTTTTGCGATTAGACGCTTAGTTTACGAGATAATCGCATTTAAAGATTTCCATATGAAAATCCAGCATTGGCCATCCATTTCATAGTGATATTGCCATATAATTCATGGGATTTCTTACGTATTTCATAGTGATCACAAATTAAGCTCCTTTTTGCGATTAGACGCTTAGTTTACGAGATAATCGCATTTAAAGATTTCCATATGAAAATCCATCGTTGGGCACCCATTTCATAGTGATATCCCCATATAATTCATGGCATTTCTTAAGTATTTCATAGTGATCACAAATTAAGCTCCTTTTTGCGATTAGACGCTTAGTTTACGAGATAATCGCATTTAAAGATTTCCATATGAAAATCCAGCATTGGCCATCCATTTCATAGTGCTATTGCCACATAATTCATGGGATTTCTTACGTATTTCATAGTGATCACAAATTAAGCTCCTTTTTTGCGATTAGACGCTTAGTTTACGAGATAATCGCATTTAAAGATTTCCATATGAAAATCCAGCATTGGCCATCCATTTCATAGTGATATTGCCATATAATTCATGGGATTTCTTACGTATTTCATAGTGATCACAAATTAAGCTCCTTTTTACGATTAGACGCTTAGTTTACGAGATAATCGCATTTAAAGATTTCCATATGAAAATCCAGCATTGGCCATCCATTTCATAGTGCTATTGCCACATAATTCATGGGATTTCTTACGTATTTCATAGTGATCACAAATTAAGCTCCTTTTTGCGATTAGACGCTTAGTTTACGGGATAATCGCATTTAAAGATTTCCATATGAAAATCCATCGTTGGGCACCCATTTCATAGTGATATCCCCATATAATTCATGGCATTTCTTAAGTATTTCATAGTGATCACAAATTAAGCTCCTTTTTACGATTAGACGCTTAGTTTACGAGATAATCGCATTTAAAGATTTCCATATGAAAATCCAGCATTGGCCATCCATTTCATAGTGATATTGCCATATAATTCATGGGATTTCTTACGTATTTCATAGTGATCACAAATTAAGCTCCTTTTTGCGATTAGACGCTTAGTTTACGAGATAATCGCATTTAAAGATTTCCATATGAAAATCCATCATTGTGCACCCATTTCATAGTAATATCCCCCTATAATTCATGGGATTTCTTAAGTATTTCATAGTGATCACAAATTAAGCTCCTTTTTGCGATTAGACGCTTAGTTTACGAGATAATCGCATTTAAAGATTTCCATATGAAAATCCAGCATTGGCCATCCATTTCATAGTGATATTGCCATATAATTCATGGGATTTCTTACGTATTTCATAGTGATCACAAATTAAGCTCCTTTTTGCGATTAGACGCTTAGTTTACGAGATAATCGCATTTAAAGATTTCCATATGAAAATCCATCGTTGGGCACCCATTTCATAGTGATATCCCCATATAATTCATGGGATTTCTTAAGTATTTCATAGTGATCACAAATTAAGCTCCTTTTTGCGATTAGACGCTTAGTTTACGAGATAATCGCATTTAAAGATTTCCATATGAAAATCCAGCATTGGCCATCCATTTCATAGTGCTATTGCCACATAATTCATGGGATTTCTTACGTATTTCATAGTGATCACAAATTAAGCTCCTTTTTGCGATTAGACGCTTAGTTTACGAGATAATCGCATTTAAAGATTTCCATATGAAAATCCAGCATTGGCCATCCATTTCATAGTGCTATTGCCACATAATTCATGGGATTTCTTACGTATTTCATAGTGATCACAAATTAAGCTCCTTTTTGCGATTAGACGCTTAGTTTACGAGATAATCGCATTTAAAGATTTCCATATGAAAATCCAGCATTGGCCATCCATTTCATAGTGCTATTGCCACATAATTCATGGGATTTCTTACGTATTTCATAGTGATCACAAATTAAGCTCCTTTTTGCGATTAGACGCTTAGTTTACGAGATAATCGCATTTAAAGATTTCCATATGAAAATCCAGCATTGGCCATCCATTTCATAGTGATATCCCCATATAATTCACGGCATTTCTTAAGTATTTCATAGTGATCACAAATTAAGCTCCTTTTTACGATTAGACGCTTAGTTTACGAGATAATCGCATTTAAAGATTTCCATATGAAAATCCAGCATTGGCCATCCATTTCATAGTGATATTGCCATATAATTCATGGAATTTCTTACGTATTTCATAGTGATCACAAATTAAGCTCATTTTTGCGATTAGACGCTTAGTTTACGAGATAATCGCATTTAAAGATTTCCATATGAAAATCCAGCATTGGCCATCCATTTCATAGTGCTATTGCCACATAATTCATGGGATTTCTTACGTATTTCATAGTGATCACAAATTAAGCTCTTTTTTGCGATTAGACGCTTAGTTTACGAGATAATCGCATTTAAAGATTTCCATATGAAAATCCAGCATTGGCCATCCATTTCATAGTGCTATTGCCACATAATTCATGGGATTTCTTACGTATTTCATAGTGATCACAAATTAAGCTCCTTTTTGCGATTAGACGCTTAGTTTACGGGATAATCGCATTTAAAGATTTCCATATGAAAATCCAGCATTGGCCATCCATTTCATAGTGATATTGCCATATAATTCATGGGATTTCTTACGTATTTCATAGTGATCACAAATTAAGCTCCTTTTTGCGATTAGACGCTTAGTTTACGAGATAATCGCATTTAAAGATTTCCATATGAAAATCCATCATTGTGCACCCATTTCATAGTGATATCCCCATATAATTCATGGGATTTCTTAAGTATTTCATAGTGATCACAAATTAAGCTCCTTTTTGCGATTAGACGCTTAGTTAACGAGATAATCGCATTTAAAGATTTCCATATGAAAATCCATCATTGTGCACCCATTTCATTTAAAGATTTCCATATGAAAATCCAGCATTGGCCATCCATTTCATAGTGCTATTGCCACATAATTCATGGGATTTCTTACGTATTTCATAGTGATCACAAATTAAGCTCCTTTTTGCGATTAGACGCTTAGTTTACGAGATAATCGCATTTAAAGATTTCCATATGAAAATCCAGCATTGGCCATCCATTTCATAGTGATATTGCCATATAATTCATGGGATTTCTTACGTATTTCATAGTGATCACAAATTAAGCTCCTTTTTGCGATTAGACGCTTAGTTTACGAGATAATCGCATTTAAAGATTTCCATATGAAAATCCAGCATTGGCCATCCATTTCATAGTGCTATTGCCACATAATTCATGGGATTTCTTACGTATTTCATAGTGATCACAAATTAAGCTCCTTTTTGCGATTAGACGCTTAGTTTACGGGATAATCGCATTTAAAGATTTCCATATGAAAATCCAGCATTGGCCATCCATTTCATAGTGATATTGCCATATAATTCATGGGATTTCTTACGTATTTCATAGTGATCACAAATTAAGCTCCTTTTTGCGATTAGACGCTTAGTTTACGAGATAATCGCATTTAAAGATTTCCATATGAAAATCCATCATTGTGCACCCATTTCATAGTGATATCCCCATATAATTCATGGGATTTCTTAAGTATTTCATAGTGATCACAAATTAAGCTCCTTTTTGCGATTAGACGCTTAGTTAACGAGATAATCGCATTTAAAGATTTCCATATGAAAATCCATCATTGTGCACCCATTTCATTTAAAGATTTCCATATGAAAATCCAGCATTGGCCATCCATTTCATAGTGCTATTGCCACATAATTCATGGGATTTCTTACGTATTTCATAGTGATCACAAATTAAGCTCCTTTTTGCGATTAGACGCTTAGTTTACGAGATAATCGCATTTAAAGATTTCCATATGAAAATCCAGCATTGGCCATCCATTTCATAGTGATATTGCCATATAATTCATGGGATTTCTTACGTATTTCATAGTGATCACAAATTAAGCTCCTTTTTGCGATTAGACGCTTAGTTTACGAGATAATCGCATTTAAAGATTTCCATATGAAAATCCATCGTTGGGCACCCATTTCATAGTGATATCCCCATATAATTCATGGGATTTCTTAAGTATTTCATAGTGATCACAAATTAAGCTCCTTTTTGCGATTAGACGCTTAGTTTACGAGATAATCGCATTTAAAGATTTCCATATGAAAATCCAGCATTGGCCATCCATTTCATAGTGCTATTGCCACATAATTCATGGGATTTCTTACGTATTTCATAGTGATCACAAATTAAGCTCCTTTTTGCGATTAGACGCTTAGTTTACGGGATAATCGCATTTAAAGATTTCCATATGAAAATCCAGCATTGGCCATCCATTTCATAGTGATATTGCCATATAATTCATGGGATTTCTTACGTATTTCATAGTGATCACAAATTAAGCTCCTTTTTGCGATTAGACGCTTAGTTTACGAGATAATCGCATTTAAAGATTTCCATATGAAAATCCAGCATTGGCCATCCATTTCATAGTGATATTGCCATATAATTCATGGGATTTCTTACGTATTTCATAGTGATCACAAATTAAGCTCATTTTTGCGATTAGACGCTTAGTTTACGAGATAATCGCATTTAAAGATTTCCATATGAAAATCCAGCATTGGCCATCCATTTCATAGTGATATCCCCATATAATTCATGGGATTTCTTAAGTATTTCATAGTGATCACAAATTAAGCTCTTTTTTGCGATTAGACGCTTAGTTTACGAGATAATCGCATTTAAAGATTTCCATATGAAAATCCAGCATTGGCCATCCATTTCATAGTGCTATTGCCACATAATTCATGGGATTTCTTACGTATTTCATAGTGATCACAAATTAAGCTCCTTTTTGCGATTAGACGCTTAGTTTACGGGATAATCGCATTTAAAGATTTCCATATGAAAATCCAGCATTGGCCATCCATTTCATAGTGATATTGCCATATAATTCATGGGATTTCTTACGTATTTCATAGTGATCACAAATTAAGCTCCTTTTTGCGATTAGACGCTTAGTTTACGAGATAATCGCATTTAAAGATTTCCATATGAAAATCCATCATTGTGCACCCATTTCATAGTGATATCCCCATATAATTCATGGGATTTCTTAAGTATTTCATAGTGATCACAAATTAAGCTCCTTTTTGCGATTAGACGCTTAGTTAACGAGATAATCGCATTTAAAGATTTCCATATGAAAATCCATCATTGTGCACCCATTTCATTTAAAGATTTCCATATGAAAATCCAGCATTGGCCATCCATTTCATAGTGATATTGCCATATAATTCATGGAATTTCTTACGTATTTCATAGTGATCACAAATTAAGCTCCTTTTTGCGATTAGACGCTTAGTTTACGAGATAATCGCATTTAAAGATTTCCATATGAAAACCCATCGTTGGGCACCCATTTCATAGTGATATCCCCATATAATTCATGGGATTTCTTAAGTATTTCATAGTGATCACAAATTAAGCTCCTTTTTGCGATTAGACGCTTAGTTTACGAGATAATCGCATTTAAAGATTTCCATATGAAAATCCATCGTTGGGCACCCATTTCATAGTGATATCCCCATATAATTCATGGGATTTCTTAAGTATTTCATAGTGATCACAAATTAAGCTCCTTTTTGCGATTAGACGCTTAGTTTACGAGATAATCGCATTTAAAGATTTCCATATGAAAATCCAGCATTGGCCATCCATTTCATAGTGCTATTGCCACATAATTCATGGGATTTCTTACGTATTTCATAGTGATCACAAATTAAGCTCCTTTTTGCGATTAGACGCTTAGTTTACGGGATAATCGCATTTAAAGATTTCCATATGAAAATCCATCGTTGGGCACCCATTTCATAGTGATATCCCCATATAATTCATGGCATTTCTTAAGTATTTCATAGTGATCACAAATTAAGCTCCTTTTTACGATTAGACGCTTAGTTTACGAGATAATCGCATTTAAAGATTTCCATATGAAAATCCAGCATTGGCCATCCATTTCATAGTGATATTGCCATATAATTCATGGGATTTCTTACGTATTTCATAGTGATCACAAATTAAGCTCCTTTTTGCGATTAGACGCTTAGTTTACGAGATAATCGCATTTAAAGATTTCCATATGAAAATCCATCGTTGGGCACCCATTTCATAGTGATATCCCCATATAATTCATGGGATTTCTTAAGTATTTCATAGTGATCACAAATTAAGCTCCTTTTTGCGATTAGACGCTTAGTTTACGAGATAATCGCATTTAAAGATTTCCATATGAAAATCCAGCATTGGCCATCCATTTCATAGTGCTATTGCCACATAATTCATGGGATTTCTTACGTATTTCATAGTGATCACAAATTAAGCTCCTTTTTGCGATTAGACGCTTAGTTTACGGATAATCGCATTTAAAGATTTCCATATGAAAATCCAGCATTGGCCATCCATTTCATAGTGATATTGCCATATAATTCATGGGATTTCTTACGTATTTCATAGTGATCACAAATTAAGCTCCTTTTGCGATTAGACGCTTAGTTTACGAGATAATCGCATTTAAAGATTTCCATATGAAAATCCAGCATTGGCCATCCATTTCATAGTGATATTGCCATATAATTCATGGGATTTCTTACGTATTTCATAGTGATCACAAATTAAGCTCATTTTTGCGATTAGACGCTTAGTTTACGAGATAATCGCATTTAAAGATTTCCATATGAAAATCCAGCATTGGCCATCCATTTCATAGTGATATCCCCATATAATTCATGGGATTTCTTAAGTATTTCATAGTGATCACAAATTAAGCTCTTTTTGCGATTAGACGCTTAGTTTACGAGATAATCGCATTTAAAGATTTCCATATGAAAATCCAGCATTGGCCATCCATTTCATAGTGCTATTGCCACATAATTCATGGGATTTCTTACGTATTTCATAGTGATCACAAATTAAGCTCCTTTTTGCGATTAGACGCTTAGTTTACGGGATAATCGCATTTAAAGATTTCCATATGAAAATCCAGCATTGGCCATCCATTTCATAGTGATATTGCCATATAATTCATGGGATTTCTTACGTATTTCATAGTGATCACAAATTAAGCTCCTTTTTGCGATTAGACGCTTAGTTTACGAGATAATCGCATTTAAAGATTTCCATATGAAAATCCATCATTGTGCACCCATTCATAGTGATATCCCCATATAATTCATGGGATTTCTTAAGTATTTCATAGTGATCACAAATTAAGCTCCTTTTTGCGATTAGACGCTTAGTTAACGAGATAATCGCATTTAAAGATTTCCATATGAAAATCCATCATTGTGCACCCATTTCATTTAAAGATTTCCATATGAAAATCCAGCATTGGCCATCCATTTCATAGTGATATTGCCATATAATTCATGGAATTTCTTACGTATTTCATAGTGATCACAAATTAAGCTCCTTTTTGCGATTAGACGCTTAGTTTACGAGATAATCGCATTTAAAGATTTCCATATGAAAATCCATCGTTGGGCACCCATTTCATAGTGATATTGCCATATAATTCATGGGATTTCTTACGTATTTCATAGTGATCACAAATTAAGCTCCTTTTTGCGATTAGACGCTTAGTTTACGAGATAATCGCATTTAAAGATTTCCATATGAAAATCCAGCATTGGCCATCCATTTCATAGTGATATTGCCATATAATTCATGGGATTTCTTACGTATTTCATAGTGATCACAAATTAAGCTCCTTTTTACGATTAGACGCTTAGTTTACGAGATAATCGCATTTAAAGATTTCCATATGAAAATCCAGCATTGGCCATCCATTTCATAGTGCTATTGCCACATAATTCATGGGATTTCTTACGTATTTCATAGTGATCACAAATTAAGCTCCTTTTTGCGATTAGACGCTTAGTTTACGGGATAATCGCATTTAAAGATTTCCATATGAAAATCCATCGTTGGGCACCCATTTCATAGTGATATCCCCATATAATTCATGGCATTTCTTAAGTATTTCATAGTGATCACAAATTAAGCTCCTTTTTACGATTAGACGCTTAGTTTACGAGATAATCGCATTTAAAGATTTCCATTTGAAAATCCAGCATTGGCCATCCATTTCATAGTGATATTGCCATATAATTCATGGAATTTCTTACGTATTTCATAGTGATCACAAATTAAGCTCATTTTTGCGATTAGACGCTTAGTTTACGAGATAATCGCATTTAAAGATTTCCATATGAAAATCCAGCATTGGCCATCCATTTCATAGTGCTATTGCCACATAATTCATGGGATTTCTTACGTATTTCATAGTGATCACAAATTAAGCTCCTTTTTGCGATTAGACGCTTAGTTTACGAGATAATCGCATTTAAAGATTTCCATATGAAAATCCATCGTTGGGCACCCATTTCATAGTGATATTGCCA
Source organism: Muscina levida (assembly GCA_964034835.1). Classification (NCBI taxonomy): domain Eukaryota; kingdom Metazoa; phylum Arthropoda; class Insecta; order Diptera; family Muscidae; genus Muscina; species Muscina levida. The sequence continues at coordinate 855 of CAXIUB010000094.1, read as the reverse complement.
TATAATTCATGGGATTTCTAACGTATTTCAAAGTGATCACAAATTAAGCTCCTTTTTGCGATTAGACGCTTAGTTTACGAGATAATCGCATTTAAAGATTTCCATATGAAAATCCATCGTTGGGCACCCATTTCATAGTGATATCCCCATATAATTCATGGGATTTCTTAAGTATTTCATAGTGATCACAAATTAAGCTCCTTTTTGCGATTAGACGCTTAGTTTACGAGATAATCGCATTTAAAGATTTCCATATGAAAATCCAGCATTGGCCATCCATTTCATAGTGATATTGCCATATAATTCATGGGATTTCTTACGTATTTCATAGTGATCACAAATTAAGCTCCTTTTTGCGATTAGACGCTTAGTTTACGAGATAATCGCATTTAAAGATTTCCATATGAAAATCCATCATTGTGCACCCATTTCATAGTGATATCCCCATATAATTCATGGGATTTCTTAAGTATTTCATAGTGATCACAAATTAAGCTCCTTTTTGCGATTAGACGCTTAGTTTACGAGATAATCGCATTTAAAGATTTCCATATGAAAATCCAGCATTGGCCATCCATTTCATAGTGCTATTGCCACATAATTCATGGGATTTCTTACTGATCACAAATTAAGCTCCTTTTTGCGATTAGACGCTTAGTTTACGGGATAATCGCATTTAAAGATTTCCATATGAAAATCCATCGTTGGGCACCCATTTCATAGTGATATTGCCATATAATTCATGGGATTTCTTACGTATTTCATAGTGATCACAAATTAAGCTCATTTTTGCGATTAGACGCTTAGTTTACGAGATAATCGCATTTAAAGATTTCCATATGAAAATCCATCATT
>CAXIUB010000093.1:0-50111 GCA_964034835.1 Muscina levida | reverse complement strand
CAACCGGGCTATAGGCCTGTACAATCGGACAATATGTCTGTACAATCCGGTTACGAGTCTGTACGACCGGGCTAGAGGCCTGTACTTTCGGACATATGAAACTGTACAACCGAACAGTAAGTCTGTACAACCGGGCTATAAGCCTTTTTAATCGGACCTATGAGATTGTACAATCGGCTTACGAACGTAATTCATAAATTTGAGGCCTGAAGTATTAAAGAATTCCGCACGCTTCGGTCTTTTGCGTGCGTTCTCCAGTTAGTCCGACCAGATGATGGCACGTCAGCAACCACTGGGTGCTTTCAACGAAGTTTGGGTCTCCCTGCTCTACGCCCAGGTTCGCCTTCAAACACTTTTCTCGCTGGAGTATTTACATCCATCCGTAGTCGGGCTTTTCAATAGTTATTCTTATTCTTCTGTTCCAGGACCTTAGCAAATTTTACCAGAATGCCCTACCGAATTTATCAGCGAGTCCTTAACGTCCGACGCCACCCGAATCACCTCAACGTTAAACACGTCCTGTATCCAATCACCGAATAACCCCCACGTCAAGCCCGTCCCGTTTCACGTCACCGTTACCACCGCTCGGCTAATGAACACTTCTCAGCTTAAAGGAAAACAACCCCAGGCATTACTCCAGACAGCATCAACAATACGAGACTACCTGAGCCTAAGGTAAAACCTCGGTTAAAGTATGCTGATATAGAAATCATACCGTTGATATAAAAAATAATCTCGAGAGGACCGCAGGATGTTACTGCAGCCTTTTCAAACATTGAGAAGCAGCCGGGAGAAGAGAGTCTGATGATAAATAAGGACGAATCAAATGTATTTGGTATGACACAAATTTTAGGTCGATATTTCTTATACGACGGCTGTAATCGCTTTGATGGGTGAACATGGGTGTAGTTTTCGTCCGATCTCGCTCATCTTATAACATAGCCTTCTTTAAGAGGAAAGAAGCTTGCGTACCAAATTTCTGTTCGATAGCTGTCAAACTATGACTGTTATCGCAGTTAGACATCCCCAAAAAGGGGAAATTTTTATGTGGAAGTAATTTTTGACCGATCGGGCTCATCTTAGAACTTAACCTCTGCTATAGGATATAAGATTACATACCAAGTTTCAAGTTGATATTTCTTAAACGAGGCTGTAATCGCGGGGACAGATAGACGGACACCCCCAAAAAGGCAGAGTTACACATGTGTGTAATTTTCGTCCGATCTTACTCATCTACATGGGGAGTTTGTATGGGAGCTGGAAGTAGTTTTTGACCGATCGGGCTCAGTTTATAACTTAACCACTTTGAGGATATAAGCTTGTGGTCCAAATTTGACCTCGATATATCTTCAACTACTCGCGGGGACAGAAGGAGGGAAGGACATATTTAAATCGATTTAGAATACGACGCTGATCATTTAATTATGTAAGAACAAAATTAATATATCCTTTACTCCGTTCATCCCCGTGGTGAAGGGTATACAAGTTGATGGAACCATGCTAATTAAATTTACAACATCGATAAATGATTTTGATTCCCATTGTGTCAATGTTTATCGTTAAACCCCTCTTTAACATATTAACACACCAGCTCTCCCTCCTCATCAAATTCCATCACCCCAATTGTAACGGCTTTTCTTCTAAATGTCTTATGGGTGTCTAAGAAAATCATATATAATCAATCAAATCATCGGAGCATAACGTACAATGATTATGGCTAAATAGAAAATGAAACGAATAAAACATACGAACAAACAACATCAAAAGTGGCTCAAAATGCACAACAACAACAACAACGTCAACAACAACAGCAGCATAGGCAACAACGGCATTGGCCAGGCACTTGTAACAATTGTGTTAATGTTCATGTTTTGTAGGCGTGTTTGACGATATTATTGCTGTTGTTGTTGTTGTTGTTGTTGTTGTTAGTGTTTGGGCCCGTACTCGATGTTATTGTTGCTGTCATTATTGCTACTCAACTGCAAGCAGTCTGTGGATGGATGGTGGCCAAAAAAAAAAATACCGAGCAGGATTCAATTTACGCTAAGCATGTCTGATACAGCTAATAATTCTATAGTCATGTTAATCTATGTGGCTGTATATTTGACTCCAAATGGAGTTGATGTTTTCGCAAGTTGTTGAGATTTAATATTTTAATTGGTTTTTTTTTCTATGTTCACTTTTAAGCTTTCTATAATAACTCACAGTTGGTGGCGAGAACAGACGGATGGACGGACGGGCCGGGGCGACCAGACAGACTGACACATGTTGCGAAAAATGTTTGCATGTCTATCGACTTTTTGTCAAAACAGTAGTCAATCAAGCGGCTTATGAATAGAATAATATAATTTTAGTAAAGTTAATCTACATTAATGTCCAAAAGAAAAGCCGCCCGCCTCAAATTGTATTGCATTTTTGGATTTGATGTAGAATTGTTTTTTCAGTTTTGTTGTTGTTGTTACATTGAAAATAGAATTTGTACATAAATTACCATTCAATATGAATGTTTAACAATGTGTAGTAGAGTAGAGTTGGCAATTCAGCCAAAAAGGCTGAACAACATGATGTCTATTCATGGGAGTTGTTAACATGACAAAAAAGCACGAATATGGTAATAGTTTTTACCGATCGTTTTCTTGACCAGTTTTGGGGGTGTTTTTTGTATCTTTTTGAGAATTTTAAAAATGTTTTCTAGTGATTGGATTGGTATGTGTTAAAATATCATGCGTTCGTTAGACAAAACACTTAAGACACATACTTGTTTATCGTGTAAACACTTAAAGTTGTTACTTAACAAACTGTTGGCTACATTTGGATTGACGCATAACTGACTTAATCTTTGCATTGTGGCTTAAATGGTCTCATTTGAAATGCGTCAAAAAAAAATAGAATTAATATTAAAAAATTATAGCAACCAAATAAAAATAATACGCAATTGTGTGAGTAGTCATTCAATGGTTTTAAAATTTTAAGTTTTAATAAGTATGGATAGCTATGGGCCAGCTTTGGCATCATTTCACAAAATTATCGTGTACGATTTTGTGATTGTTTTGTTCAGTAATCCTGCTCAGGTTAGACTACATAGGTCCCCCGCATATAGATATCTACAAGGCAACCTGGATATCCTCTAATCAAAAGTCAAGAAACCAAATGGATAACGTGGTAATCAATGGAAGACATGTCTCAAGCGTTATGGACATTGGTGTGATGCGCTGTGCAAATATTGACTGAGATCACTACCTAGTTGCAGGTACGCACGCAGTTAAGTATTACTAAAAACGCTAGTAACCAAAAGTAAAGGAAGCTAGACATCACAAAGCTGCATACCACCTATATAGCCAATGCCTACTCCAACCAACCCTCTCACGTACTTCAAACGAGCTCCCCTAATTCTGATGTTCCCGACACACAGTGACAGTATATTGGAAATTCTATGACCACAACCGCAACGAACGTTCTGGGTTATTAAAAAACATGGTCAGACAAGCCCTGGTACGATGAGGAATGATGCACACAGGGCAAAACTGCAGCCAATGGCAACGCGTGCGCTGACGGAGCGTTATAATGAGAAGAGGAGGGAGATAAAACGCCAGTTCAGCTAGAAAAAGCGTCTTTGTATTGTATAGTTCGGGGTTGAGGGATCGTAGTGAAGCCCAAAAGTTTTAGCAAAAGGTAAGAAGCAAGAATCCCCAACTGTAAGGACAGAGATGGAAATCTGATCACGAACACGCAAAGTGTGCTGCAAATATGGAAGGAATAATTTCGCTTCATGTTCGTTGCCGAAGGCAGCAGTTATCGACGATAGAGTAGATTTTACACCACCGAACTAATAGCAGATCAACATGGAAATTGCACGGATTAAAAATAACAAAGCTGCGGGAGCCGATGGACGGCACTGTTTTTTTAAGCCGGCGGCGATGAGCTGACAACGTACAGGCACCAGCTCATAAACCCGATTTGTCTCAAGGTATACATGGCCTTTGTTTGGTATCTGCGAATTCTATTTCCTGTGTTTACGAAAGACTATCCAAGTGTGTGTACCAACTATTGCGTGATCAACCTATTAACCATCGCATACAAGGTCCTGTCTAGTGTGTTAATTGAAAGACTAAAACCCATTCTAGTGAACCTGCTGGGACTTTATTAGTGTGGCTTTAGACCTCTACGACCGACAAGGTATTCACACTAAGAAAAATCCTGGAGTTGAACCAAGAAAAGCAGTTTCACACCTTCCATTCCGTTTATCGATTACAAAGCTTTTTATCGACAGTCCCATACCATATAAATTATTGGATGCTATGGCTTAATTTGGTATACCCGCGAAGCTAATACGATTTTGCGGAATGGCACTGACTGACATAACGTCTTTAGCGAAAATAAGCACAAATATAACGGAGCCATTTTCAACCAAGCCAGTCTTTAAACAAGGTCTGTCATGCGATCTCTTTAAAATCTTAATAGAGATGATCATGCGGAAAGTTGCAGTAAACAGGACTGGTACCATCTTTCACAAAAGTCACATGCTGCTCGCGTATGCCGATGACATAGATTTCATTGGACGTGGACTGCGAGATGTTACTGCGGACTTTTCAAACATTGAGAAGAAGTCGGCGATAATGGGTCTGGTTAAAAATGAGGACAAAACCAAGTTATTAGATTCAACAAAGAAAGGTTCTACTCGTTTGGAAAGCTGAGTGAATGTTGACGGGTATAACTTAGAATTGGTAGATATTTTGTCTACCTTGGCTCCACCATAAACAAAAATAATAAAGGCAGCCTGAAAACCAAGAGACGAATAGTGTTACTATGCGCTAAGCAAACGATTTCATGACAAAGCGTTCTGTCGAAAAATAAAGATCCAACTGTACCAGACACTGATCCTACCTACCTGTCCTTCTCTACAGCGCAGAATCCTGGGTAATGACACAAGCGTATCAATCTATTCTGAAAGTATTCGAGAACATATACTTCGCAAAATATTTTGACTAACCATTCTTAAAGGCGAATCCAACATCGTCATAGGAATATTGAGCTGTGTGAGCTGTATAATGACATCGAAGTAGTCAAGCGTGTTCAAATAGACTGAATGCGCTAGCTTGGACATGTTGTGTGAATGGATCAAAATGTTACAGCTCAAAAAGTCTTCGGAAATAAATTCGATGGGCGACGCAAGAGGTGGCGAACGAAACTATTGTTAGATCAACGAGGTAAAAGTGTTATATATGTTATCTACGAGCGCAAAAGACCGAAGCGACTAAAAATTTCTACGTGGGGCTACTGATGGATGAATTTCTGTTGTTGCTGCTAAAAGAAAAAGATTTCATACACCACTACGAAATAGGTGATCGTTATTTGGTAGATGTTATGACGACGAATAAAAATATACATTGTAAAAATTGTATTAAATCCGCTCACAAATTACAAATATTATAGTCAATACAATTTATCGCATGTGTGTTACGTAAGAATGGCCAATATTGTCGCAAAACCCTTTGGGGGGGGTTTTACTATACTGGCCTATTACCTTCACCCTGACATGAAATTTCTCACTCCCAGCCGATGGCTCCGACAATGTTTTACTGAAGGTTGTTTCTAGGTATTGCTGACAAAACAAATATCTGGTCTATTATATTTTCTAACTTCTTATTGACCTGTCCTCATAATAAATGAAACTCTTAGACAATATTCAACTGTACCTATTTAATATATGTGTAATTCTTCACCTGCCAAAATTTCCTCATGTTCACTTGTGTCTTTTTCTGTGTGTCTAACTGTGTGGTATAAAATATGTAATTAATTCTTGAAATTTATGTCATATGTTTAACCAATTATTTATGTAAACTGCATAAATCAATAAGACACCGAAATATATTATCAACAGCGACACCCTATCTAGACGTAGATGAATAATGCTGTTTAATATCTTTATATGCCAAATGAGTTTGGAAGGTATCTTTGCTTTTATGAGTCTATTTTGCTAAATTTGGGAATTTCCAAAGATATCCAAAATACCCAAAATGCAGAAAAAATTATAGAGGAACGTAATTTTGATATAAACGATGACAAAATACTGTCAATATGTAGCGCTCTATTATATACTATACTTATATATTGTACATATATTGTTCCTTTATTTACTTACTTAGCTGACACTTCTTTGCAATCATATGGGTTTATATACCGGACGTATAATATTATTAAAAGCGCTTCGATCTTTTGCGCTTCTCCTGCAGTGAGTCAAACCAAGTTCTACAAGGTTCTCAGTAATCTGGTCTTTCCAACGGAGTTTTGGTCGCCCTCTTCTGCACCGTCCATCAATTAAATTTCCGAAGACTATTCGAGCTGGAGCATTTTCGTCCATGCGTATAACATGGCCTAGCCAACGCAACCGCTGCACCTTAATGCCTCTGATATTCATTCGACGTCGATACTCTCCGTTAACGATGATGGGTCCATACATTTTACCGAGTATTTTTCTCTCGAATACCGCTAGAACCGATTCATCTGCCACCAGGATTCTGAACCATATATCAAGACGGGTAGAAGCAGAATCTGGTATAGCTGCATTATTGTTCGTCGATTGTTCGGGCTCTGTCTTTAAATAGCTTGCTTAGTCCGTAGTAGCATTTAATAGCAAGCAGGATTCTTCTCCAGATTTAGAGGCTGATATTATTTGTTTCGTTGATGGCGGAAGCCTAGGTAGATAAAATTATATACCTCCTCGGAATTATAGTTATCAACGTTCACGAGGTTTCCCAAACGAGTAGATTCTGTGTTCGTTGAAACTAATAACTTTGTTTTGTCATCGTTCAACATAAGACCCATTTTCGCTGATTCCTTCTGTGTACCTGAGAAGGCTGTAGTCACATTCCGCAGTTTTCGTTTTGTCCTCGTTCACCATTAGACCCATTTTCGCTGATTCCTTCTGTATACCTGAGAAGGCTGCAGTCACATTTTACAGTTTTCGACCTATGGTGTCTACGTCATTAGCGTACGCAAGTAGCACGTGGTTTTTGTTGAATATCGTGCCACTCATGTTTACTGCAGCTTTGGTCATTATCATCTCCACCACTATGTTGAAGAAGTCACACGATAGGCCTTCACCTTGTTTAGGACTCCTTGAGGTGATTCACAATCTTCACTGAAGACGTCGTGTCAACCAAACTCAGTCATGGCTCCGAGTAATTTCTGCCGTATCGGGCTGTCGAAGACAGCTTTATAACAGACAAAAAGATGGTACGTATCTATCTGTTTATCTCGTTTAGGTTGAATTACACTGGCTTTAGTCTTTCACATAGCTCACTCGACAGGATGTTATATGCGATGGGTAAAAGACCGATCCGATGTAGCACACACTTGGGTCCCCTTTTTTTCAGTACAGGACTTAATAAGCTCAGATTTAAACCGTATGTATGAAGTGGTGCATGCTCGTTACCTGCTTCTCGCCACCGGACTTGAAGAGCTCTGCCGGAAGTTCGTCGGCACAGGCTGCTTTGTTATTTTTCAGCCGCGATTTTGCTCTTTTTACCTCGGCTTGACTTGGTGGTAGGCAATCTAAGCCGTCGTTGACAATTGGCGTGTTACCTTTACGTGCGCTGCCTTCTGGAACCAACAGTTGCTGGAAGTGTTCTCTCCATACATGCAGCACACTCTGCGTGTCTGTAACCAGATTTCCATCCTTGCCCTTACAGAAGGAGAGTCCATTACCGTAGCCTTTTGCTTTTACTTTCTGGTGAAGTTATCAGGCCTCACCTCTATCCCTGTATCGCTCTACATCCTCGTCCTCTCGCCTGTTTTACGGTATCCTTGTGCTGTTCCTGTAACTTAAAAAAAAACTTAATTTCCCTTTACACCCCATGAATGAGGTATGGGATAGCTTCTCGCGTTGTTATGAGTTAACAAGCTTTCTATTTTTAGATTTGCAACTAACGGCACCTGCTTGTTTATCGACTAATGCGAACGTCACTGTTTGAGAAGCTCTTACTAGACATGCCGATTGACTCGACACTTATACTGCGAAGTTGTTGCTGTTGACAACATTCGAGGGGAGCCGATAATGAAAGAATTTTTTCCTTTTGTTTAAGATGACTGGAGCCACGAGTTGAACCTGTGATCTCCCGCATGGTAGTCGCGTGTTCTAACCACTATACCACGGCCGGCATAGCGTTCCCTAACAGCTGAGGTTAAAATTAGCTGTAGCGTTGCTCTTTAAGCAGCATCCTGATCCTCTGACGCTATGTGACATTCTTCATCGTACCAGGATTCGTCTGAGAGCAGTTTTTCATATCCTATGGCCAATATGCTGCCACTGTGTATCGGGAACGTCAGAAGTAGAGGCGTTGTGTCGTAGAAGTTGGGAGAGCTGGTTGGAGTAGGCAGTGGCTATGTCTGGTTTGCAGCTTCGCGATGTCCAGCTTTCTTTGTGTTTGGTTACGTGTGTTTTTCGCTCTGCTCAATCTTGTGCGAACCTTGGCTACAACCAGGTAATTATCAGAGCAGAAATTAGAACCACGGATCACGCCACGTCGATGGCACAAGATGCATGCCTTCCATCAATTACCACATGATCAATATGATTTGGTATTTTAATCGGGGGATAGCCAAGTTGCCTTGTGGATATCTTTGTGCTCGAATCTGGTTCCATGTTTTTTCCGCTGAGAAGCTAACCAACCTAAGCCCGTTGTCTGACGTGTCAGTATACAGGTTGAATTTACCGATCGATGGACCAAGAACATATTCTCTTCCTATTTTTGCATTAAAATCTATCGGAACGACTTTAATGGGGTGGCCAGATCAGCGGTCGTATGTTTCCTCTAGGCGCTCGTAAAATGCATCTTTTCCGCACGGCAGCTGTAATGGATGTCGGAATTTTTACGTCGCGAACATCCGTCCATCAGTCCATCTTATGTCGTAGATGGCGGTGATGTCAGCCTTATATTTTTCTAAGAACATCCGCCAGTCGGATAGTGGAGTCTTCTCTTAAGAGAGTCCGGACGTTTCATTTGGGGTGTTCCGTTTATTACTTTTTCTTTTACGTGTTTTCAGCTTGAGGCGGATGGAAATTCAAGATTCACTTTAAATCCCCAACGGCATCCAGTGCCCATTTAGATCAAAGTTATTCGTTATCGGCATTTTAATTTTTTAAGATGAAAATTCAAATAAAGTTTTTCAATAAATATTTTGATAAAACTGTTCGACAGATCTAATGTAATTGAAATTTAAAACATAAGTTTCAATACCTCACACTCTTCACTAATTGCAATGTATAAAGTCGCGCCTTGTGATCATTTGTATATTTTAAAGGAAGAAAAAGAAAATAGCATGCTGATAGTCCTTTAAGTATTTGTGAATTGTGCTCATAGGGTGACTTAAAAGTTTCCTTCTATTTAACCAAACTGCAGTAACTTGCTATAGTTTACCAAGCGATTATGATATTTTAATTTAAATAAATTGCAACTTTTTTTGATTAAGTCTATGTTCATTGCATATTCTATTTGTTAATCTGCGCCATTAATTTTTGTTATACCATAATCTATAAGCATAATGAACAACAATATTAAGTAATAGCATAAATTATAATACATACGAGAAAAACAAAAAAATTTACAAAAATTTCATATATGTCGTAATAGAATACCTAGACACGAAATAAATTAGTTATTCAAGATTTTTCATTCAGTCATATTTGGTATTGACCATATGCTATGAAAACACATAACTAGATCTTAACGCATAACCTTCACAAATATGTTGGCTGATATCTATTTTTTCTTTTATTTGTAATAATATACCAAAAAGGTGGCCAGCTTAGCCGAAATCCCAAGAGGTGGAGAGACATCAATAGATTGCGCTAGGTTTTGGTGTTGCATATGGCCACTTTTTGTCGCTGTTATAAGTTGGATTTTGTTTTATTTTTTTTTAGTTTTACAATATTTTGTTCTTGTATATTTTGTTATCGATTCTGACATGATAGTAAAAGGAGTTGTTTGACCAAGAAAATGTTGCTGACATGTCGAACATTATTTTAAAGTCTAGCTTAATTTTGTTTTAATTAGAAACGATAAAAATCAAATAATACTCAAATACGAATTAGTTTTTTATAGATTCTAGAGGTCGTTGCGTTTAGTCAATGGTTTAAGAATTTTTTGCAGGGGTTTAGGGAATTTAGTGTACTCGCTTTGAACTTTAATTTGCATAGAAGAGATATGTAGATATTCATATTCCGGTTATTTCAGTTACAGGCCATCAATAAACGAAAGACTTAAGACACAAACATGAACTTCTTTAAGTTTAGGGAAAAATAGGACATTTTGATTTTAATGGTTTGTGTGTGTGCGCGACTTCTTATTTTAAGCTAATACAAGAGGATACTTTCCTAAATTAAGTCACTTACTGATAGTTTGTATGTATTCATATGTAACTAATTACATCATTGTCATTCGATAGCATATGACCTCTTTGCCTCAATTAAAACCCAAAAAGTCTGCGACAATCTGCTTTTCAATTATTATATATAGTTAAATTACCTATTAATGTTTGATCTGGCCAAGTTGTACAACTACCACTCATAAAAACAATCGAATAGTCTATCCCCAGCTACACAAATTCTCTACCATTCTCTCTGTATGTGACATTTCAAATGAACCCAATTCTAAACTTTTGCCTTTACAAATATGAACTTTTACAAATTAATGACGATATGACCATACAACCATCGATAAGGCAGCATTTAATACATTATTACTTAAGCCAAAAAAACAAAAGAGAAAAAGAAACACTTGAAACATACATACATATAAACCACACCCAAAATCCATGACTATTTAAATCATTTTCAAACTTAGAAATGGGAACAAAAAACAAAACTAAAACCGTTACCAAATTGTACCCACAATAGGGTCACTTGCCAAGTTCTCATGATTGCCGAGCAATGGCTTATGAATGAATATGAGTCATGAATTGTGCCTGCATATCTACAACAGACACCCAGTCGGACCTTAGTTCCCATTGTAAATGCATAAATATTTGCAAATGTTTGTGTTTTTTTTTCACTCTGTTTTTTTTTTTGGCTTTTAACCAAAAGGAAATACTACGATTAACGTACAAACGGTAAACTTTACAAAATGCGGCTAAGAGGAAAAACATTAACTGTAAGAAGCACGTTTTAACCATAACATTAATACCTTTAAAATGGCCAATTTCCATAGATTTTAAATCAACAAAGTTGCGAACGGAAAATATTGTTGGCAAACAAAAAATCAAAGCAAATGGAAAAAAATGCTGGCATTCCTGAGGCTATGTGACAGAAAATATGAATTACGATATTAGTGGGGAGATATTGAAAAGCAAGAATAATTTTAGCAAAACTCAAAAAAATTACTACTAAACCGTAACAAATTAAGCTTAGTTGATTTGTTTATGATAACTCAATTTATAGACGGTCAGGCTTAGCAGTGGTTTATTGGGAGCTGGTAGTTCCAGAAAAGGAGACCCACCACAGCTTTTGTTGTCCCACAAAGTACAATTTGTTGTAGCAAAAAGTACAATATATTGTACCAAAAGTACATTTGATGTACCCCAGAGAACATTTATTGTGCCAACAAGTACTTGTATTGGAACAAAAAAGTACTTTTATTTAGCTACCAAGTACGTTTTTTGTGCCCAAAAGTACTGTTATTGTACCAAAAAGTACATTTGATGTACCAAAAAGTACATGTGATGTACCAAAGAGAATATCTATTGTCCCAAAAAGTATATAATTTGCATCAGAAAAGTACTGTTATTCAATACGAACTATTCATTGTACCTAAAAGTACATTTATTGTACCAAAAGTAATACCACCAAATATCTACAGAGGTAGCGGACGCCTACTCCAACCACCTAACTCAACTGTTTCGGAATGATCAAACCTCTGATAATATCACCTCGCAGTGGCAAAATATAGCCGATGCATTAGAACGGGCTGCGTACAGGGCAAAACTGCAGCCAATGGCAACGCGAGCTGTTCGTGAACGGCACAGGAAGAAGAGACGAGAGGCAACTCGTCTTTTTAGACGGAAAAAGAAGGAGCTGAAGAAGAGGTAGGATGAGTGCACAAAGTTACTTCGAGGTAGAGGGGAAGCCCGAAAATTCTACAAGGGAGTTAAGGCGAGAATGCGTGGAACAGGGTTACCCTCCTGCAAGGACAGCGATGGTCAGCTAGTGATGGACCAGGATACCGTGCTGAAGATATGAAAGACCATTTTAGAATGTACTGGATGCGGACGCCACTTCACCAGACCCCGTTTCAATCAATGACGATGGTATTTATTGTCAACCTCCGAGCCAGAGCGAGATACGTGTGGCAATCTCCCGCACTAAAAACAACAAAGCTGCTGGAGCCGATGGTCTCCCAGCTAAATTTTTTTAGGCTGAAGGGGAGGAGCTGATTAGGAGCATGCATTAGCTCATGGAGAACATCTGGCAAGAGGGATTAGAGTTTCAGTCTGTTATGTCCCATATACAAGCAAGGAGATCGTAGTGAATGTAAGAACTACCGTGGAATAAGCCTATTACCAATTGCGTACATATTGTGTGAACGCCTAAAGCCAATTGTAGAAAAACTAATTGGACTATATCAGTGCGGCTTAAGACCGGGTTAATCTACGACGGATCAAATATTCACCTTACGACAAATCCTAGAAAAAAACTCATGAGAATCAGATCGACACCTACCACCTCCTTGTCGACTACAAAGCTGCCTTCGACTCTCCTATAAGGAATAGGCTGTATGAGGCTATGTCTGAGTTTGGTATTCCTGCAAAGCTAATTCGATTTTGCAGATGTACCTTAGAAAACACCAAATCCTCGATTAAGATTGGAAAGATTAGTCTGAACCATTTAACGCGGAAAGAGGTCTCAGACAAAGCGATAGTCTGTGCTGTACACTATTTAATACAGTTGTGGAGAAGGTGATGAAAAAATCTGGTGTCAACATGTCTGGCACCACATACCACAAGAGCCACATGCCTCTAGCCTATGCCGATGATATAGACTTATTGGCCGAAATCTGCGGGATGTTACTGCAGCTTTCTCATCACTAGAAAAGGAGTCAGCAAAAATGGGTTTAGCGTCTACCTCGGATCTTCTGTCAACAAGAAACATTTATGTCAGCCAAGAAGTGAAGCGGAAAATATTGCTAGCCAATAGATGTTTCCACGGACTTCGGCAGCACTTTAGTAACACCACCTTATCTCGGAATACTATGAAACAGCTATACCAGGTGCTAATCTTACCCGTTCTGTTGTATGCTGCCGAATAATGGGTGCTTACTACAACGGACATACAAAACCTGGGAGTATTCGAGAGAAAAGTACTCCGAAAAATATATGGACCTACTGTGTCGACGGCGAGTTTCGGCATCGGATGAACCATGAGCTGTATGGCGTTTGAAGGCGAACCTGAAAGACGGCGCAGAGCAGGGAGACCCAAACTCCGTTGGAAGGACCAAGTGGTAGGCGATGTGCCATCATCTGAACTACGTTTCGTAAATTGTAATTGGCCACTTAAGTAAGTAAGTAAAGCTATATCAGGATAAAGTTTTAGAGACAAAAAGTGGAAGTCTAGCCACGCCCCACATGGTACCACCCATACAAATGTACGCTTACTTTAGAAATCGATTATCAATTTACTAGAAAATTTTATGTTTTATTAAAGGTGAGGGTATATTTAAGACGGGTTTCCCGACTGAAACTTTCTTACAGGTTAATATTTTTAAGTTCAGTTTATTCCACCAAAAAGTACATTCATTGTTCTAAAAAGTACTTTTATTGCATCCAAAAGTACATTGTTGTACTTAACTGTACTTTTATTGCATCCAATTGTACTTTTATTGTATCAAAAACTACTTTTATTGTATCAAAATGTACTTTTACTGTATCCAAAAGTACTTTTATTGATTCAAAAAATACTTTCTAGTGCAATAATTGTACTTTTTGTGTATCCAAAAGTACATTTAATACAACCAATAATACTTTTGCTGTACCAATATGTACTTTTATTGCACTAAAAGTACTTTTATTGTATCAAAAAGCAGTTTTATTGTATCAAAAAGTACTTTTATTGTATAAAAATTTACTTTTATTGTACCAAAAAGTAAAAAAGTACTTTTATTGCATTCAAAGGTACTTTTGTTTTATCCAAGAGGAATTTTATTCCATCCAAAAGGACTTTTGCTGTACCAAAATGTACTGTTGCTGTACCATGAAGTACTTTTATTGTACGAAAATGTACTTTTATTGTATCAAAAGGTACTTTTATTGCATCTAGAAATACTTTTATTGCATCCAATAGTACCTGTATTGTATCAAAAAGTACTTATATTGCATCCGAATGTACTTTTAATGCATCAAATAGTACTTGTTTTGTACCAAAAAGTACTTTTATTAAATTAAAAATACTTTTATTGCATAAAAAAAATACTATTATTCCATCTAAAAGAACTTTTATTGCATAAATAAATACTTTTATTGCATCCAAGTGTACTTTTATTGTATCAAAAAGTACTTTAGTTATAGGAAAAAGTACTTTTATTGTATCAAAAAATACTTTCTAGTGTAATAATTGTACTTTTTGTGTATCCAAAAGTACTTTTATTGCAACTATTAATACTTTTGATGTACCAAAATTTACTTTTATTGCACTAAAAAGTACTTTTTTGTATTAAAAAGTACTTTTATTGTATAAAAAAGTACATGTATTGCATTCGAATGTACTTTTATTGTATCACAAAGTACTTTTATTGTATCAAGAAGTACTTTTATTGCAATCAAATGTACTTTTGTTCTATCCAAGAGAACTTTTATTCTATCCAAAAGTACTTTTTCAGTATCAAATTGTACTTTTATTGTACAAAAATTTACTTTTATTGTATCAAAAGGTACTTTTATTAAAAGGTACTTTTATTGTATTAAAAGGTACTTTTATTGCATCCAGAAGTACTTATATTGCATCGGAAAGTGCTTTTGCTGTATTTAACTATAACTCATTGTACCCAAAAGTACTTTAATTGCATACTAAATTACTTTTGCTGTATCAAAATGTACTTTTATTGCATCCATTAGTACTTGTATTGTATCAAAATTTACTTTTATTAAATTAAAAAGTACTTTTATTACATCAAAAAATACTAATATTGCATACAAAACTACTTTTGTTGCATAAATTAGTACTTTATTGCATTCAAAAGAACTTTTATTGCACCAGAAATTAATTTTAATGCATTCAAAAGTACTTTTTTGCATCAAAAAGTACTTTCATTGCATTCAAAAGTACTTTTGTTGTATCAAAAGGTACTTTTATTGCATCCAAAAGTACTTTTGATGCATCCGAAAGTACTTTAACTGCAACCAACAGTACTTATATTGAATCAAAAAGTACTTTTATTGAACTTGTTACACCAAAAGTACTTTTATTGAAACAATAATAACTTCTATTGTGTTATCGGGACCGGCCGTGGCATAGTGGTTAGAACACGCGACTACCATGCGGGAGATCGCAGGTTCAAATCTGGCTCCAGTCACTTTACAAAAAAAAACTGTTTTTTCAATGTCGGCTCCCCTCGAATGTCTAGTAAGAGCTTCTCAAACAGTGACGTTCGCATTCGTCGATAAACAAGTAGGTGCCGTTCGTTGTGAATCTAAAAATAAAAAACCTGTTAATTCACAACAACGCGAGAAGCTATCCCATACCCCATTCATGGGGTGCAATGGGAAATTAAGTTTTAAGTGTTATCCTGACTAAACCAACTCAATTACATTATGCTAACACATTTCGAAGGGAAAAAATACTGACAAAGATGTCAGCAGTGTAATGTAACGCCTTAATAGTTTAAAACTTCAGAATACCAGTACGCATTTACAACCAGTGCAGAAAATATTCAATTAATTGTCGAGAAACACCCAACCCCTTGATGTTTTTTTTATATTGTTTGTACTGCTGCCAACTTAACTACCAATAAACTATTGTTTATGCGCTATTTTATCAAATTGCACTATCATCGATATAAATAATAATATTAAGTGTTTTTTTTTTCTTTACGCTCGCACAATACAATAAATGCAAACGCAACATTGAAATCGAACAGCTCTGTGACGAACAAAACCATTTTAATTTAAATACGAATTTGTTGCACTTCACTAGGGTCACTTACTCACCGACTGACGATGCCGACGCCGTCATCAGTCAACAAAATCTTTCATGGCCCAAACCCAAAACAACAGTAAATCATTAATGGATAATTGAAATTGATCAAAATCGAGCAGTGAAAAGAAAAACAATGTAGACGTATATGTGTATCTCTAACAGACCACCACATGCAATTGCTGTCTTCCAATTCACTCGTACCATAAGCATAGTGTCCGTCGTCGCGACAAACGACAGTCCGTCTGTCCGTCTGTCGTTAGACCTCATTGACACCTGTTGTTGGGGTTTCTTTTGTTATTGTTCCATCATCAAAAGGCGGATATTGGCAAAAGATTTGCACTTAGATTGCATGTAATACTTACTTATACCTATGTATGGTATGTACATCTATGTGAGTTTATGAAATTGAAATGAATTGAATTTAATGAGATCGCGTTTTACGTTACCTTTGCAGCGTAAAATCAATGGAAACATTTTAATATAAAATTCAATTTTACATTGACATTGGTCGAAGCAGCGGCGAAGGCGGCAGCGACATTGAAACATCCGTTACCAATGCATTTATTGTTGGGTGGGTTTTTTTATTTTTTTTGGCTAAACTGTTTCAGTTATGAATTGTTGTTGATTTTATTGTATCTGTATATCATCTAACTGTCGGTATCTGTATCAATTTCTTAATCTTGTGAATGCTTTTATGTACGTAAAATCGTGAAATGGATTTCTTAGTCACGCTAAGCTTGGCTAGAATGTGAAAAAATACCTCTGATTAGGTGGTGTTCTAATTAGATTATAATGTGATTTAATAGTGTGCTGAATTTTTTGGCTGTTAATTGGTTAAAATTCTTCCGGTTGTAGTTTTGAGTTTAAAACATAGCTTGGGGATCAGTCTAATAAAATTTCATAGAGATCAAGCAACTAGAGCGTAAAATATTAGTCCGGTATAGAAATTGAAAGTTGTATATGAGTTGAATGCAATTTTATGTATGTTTAATAATATTCAAGCATTAAAAAATTATAGGTAATCTGCTAAAGTAACTAAATAAAAAGACTAAACATGATAGTAAATGTGAGATGCCACTGTAGCTCAACATAACTGCTCTCTTATTGACGTCGGCAACCACAAAAAACTAGCAACGGGCGCGGTGGCCTACATGCTATTAAACCATATAGAATTGAACGGACAAGAATCTCCCAAATTTTGATGACCTCAACAAACGGTATAAGGGCCATAATGCCTATAATTCCTAAAGAGATTGTAGTTTTACTTAATTTGCGGAAGCCATCGTAAACATCAACAGTAATGCCGTCGTTGTGGAACCGAGAAGAGAAGGAGGTAAAACTTATTGTCAGACGGAAAATGCCTTTATGAAGGAGAAGAGAGAGCGATGTCAAAAAACTTAGACTAAGATAGACAGCCTTATAATTCTACCGAAAATCAAAGAGTAAAGGGTAAAGGCTGTCAAAGGCAACTTTATAGTCGACGAAAAGAAGGTACGTGCCGACCTGTCTCTCTTGGGTCTTTTCCAGGATTTGCCGAAGTGTGAATACATAGTCAGTTGTTGATTTACTTACTTACTTACTTATTTAAGTGGCCCATTACAACTTACGAATGTAGTTCATAAGTTTGAGGCCTGAAGTACTAAAGAATTCCACACGCTTCGGTCTTCTGCGTGTGTTCTCCAGTTAGTCCCACCAGATGGTGAAGCGTCGCCTACCACTTGGTCCTTCCAACGAAGTTTGGGTCTCCCTGTTCTGCGCAGTCCTTCAGGTTCGCCTTCGAACTCCTTTCTCGCTGGAGCATTTACATCCATCCTAGGAACATGACCCAGCCATCTTAGTAGTTGGAATCTGACTCTTTTAGCTACGTCGATGTCGTGGTAAAGTTCATACAGCTCATGGTTCATCCGATGGCGAAACTCACCGTCGACACATATAGGTCCATAAATTTTTCGTAGTACTTTTCTCTCGAATACTCCCAGGTTTTGTATGCCCGTAGTCTAGTGGCATGTGGATTTTGTGGAATATGGTGCCAGACATGTTGACACCAGTCTTTCTCATCACTTTCTCCATAAATATATTAAATAGTGTACATGACAGACACCCTGCCTGAGACCTCTTTCTGTGTTGTATGGTTTATACTGATCTTTACCAATCTTAATCGAGGATTTGGTGTTTTCCAAGGTACATCTGCAAAGTCGAATTAGCTTTGCAGGAATACGAAACTCAGACATGGCCTCATATAGCCTATTCCTTATCGGAGAGTCGAAGGCATCTTTGTAGTCGACAAAGAGGTGGTATGTGTCGATCTGCTTTTCATGAGTTTTTTCCAGGACTGGTCGTAGAGTGAATATTTGATCCGTCGTAGATTTACCAGGTCTTAAGCAACACTGATATGGTCCAATTAGTTTTTCTACAATTGTCTTTAGACGTTCACACAATATGTTTGAAAGGACCTTGTCCGCAATTGGTTATAGGCTTATTCCACGGTAGTTCTTACATTCACTACGATCTCCTTTCTTGTATATGGGACGTAACAGACTGAGACTTCAATCTTCTCCATGAGCTGATGCATGCTCCTAATCAGCTCCTCCAGCCTTAAACAATTTAGCAGGGAGACCATTGGCTCCAGCAGCTTTGTTGTTTTTAAGGCGGGAGATGCCCGTATCTCGCTCTGGCTCGGAGGTGGACAGTTAATACCATCGTCATGGATTGGAGCGGGGTCTTCGGGAGTGGTTTCAGTATCCAGTAAATTTCGAAAGTGATCTTTCCATATCTTCAGAATGTTATCGCTTTCCTTGCAGGAGGGCAACCCTGTTCCACGCATTCTCGCTTTAACTCTCCTGTAGAATTTTCGGGCTTCCCCTCTACTTCGGAGCAACTCAGTGCACTCATCCTGCCTCTTCTTCAGCTCCTTCTTGTTTCTTCTAAAAAGACGAGTTGCCTCTCGTCTCTTCTCCCTGTGCCGTTCACGAACAGCTCGCGTTACCATTGGCTCGCGTTACCATCTGTATGCAGCATCCGTCTCTCTCGTGGCATTGCGACATTCATCATCGTACCAGGCATCTTCTTGAGACGGCTTTGTACCCAAGTACGCTTCTCGCAGTCCGTTCTATGGAGTCGGCTATATATTGCCACTGCGATTTACCATGTCTTAAGCCACATTGATAAGGCCCGATCAGGTTGGATAACACTGGCTTTAGTCTTTCGCATGGCACACTCGACAGAACCTTATATGCGATGGGTAAAAGGTTGATCCCGCGGTAGTTGAAGTACACACTTGGATCACCTTTTTTCAGCACAGGACATAACACGTTTAGATTACAATCGTCGGGCATGCACTCTTTAAGCCAAACCGTGCGCAGGAGCTGGTGTATGCCCGTTATCAGCTCCTCGCCACCGGACTTGAAGAGCTCTCCCGGAAGTCCGTCGGCACCGGCTGTTATATTGTTTTTTAGGCGCGATATTGCTCTTCTTACCTCGCCTTGACTTGGTGGTGGACAATCTAAGCCGTCGTCGACAATTGGCGAGATAACTTCATGGCGCTGCCTTCTGGAACCAGCAGTTGCTGGAAGTGTTCTCTCCATATGTGCAGCACACTTTGCGTATCCGTGACCAGATTTCCATCCTTGTCCTAACAGGAGGGGAGCCCATTACCGTGGCCTTTTGCTTTTACTTTCTGGTAAAATTTTCGGGCCTCACATCAATGCCTGTATCGCTCTATATCCTCGTTCTACTGTTCCTTCCTTTGGCGTTGTTTTATAAATAGCTGTCTCGCCGGTTTTACTGTGTCCTTATGCCGGTCCCTAACAGTCCGGGTTACAATTGGCTGCCCTATAAGCGGCATCGTGTTCCTCAGACGCTATGGGACATTCTTCATCGTACCAAGATTCGTCTGAGCGCCGTTTTTCATATCCTAGCACGGTTGTTGCGGCGGTTGCCATGGAATGCGCAAAACGCTGCCACTGTGTATCGGGTACGTCAGAAGTAGAGGCATTGTGTCGTATAAATTGGGAGAGCTGGCTAGAGTAGGCAGTGGCTATCTCTGGTGTTTGCAGCTTTGCGATGTCCAGCTTTTTTTGTCTTTGGTTACTTGCGTTTTTCGCTCTTCTCAATCTTGTACGCACCTTGACTACAACTAGGTAATGATCCGAGGCAATATTAGCACCACGGATCACACGCACGTCCATGACACTAGATGCATGCCTGCCATCAATTACCATATGATCAATTTGATTTTTGGTGTTTTGATCGGGAGATAGCCAAGTTGACTTGTGGATATATTTGTGCTGAAAGCTAGTTCCACTCACTACCATGTTCCTTCCCGCTGCGAAGATAACCAGCCTAAACCCGTTGTCTGACGTATCGGTATGCAGGCTGAATTTACCGATCGATGGACCAAGAACATCTTCCCTTCCTATTTTTGCATTAAAGTCTCCCAGAACAATTTTAATGTCGTGGGCTGGGCAGCTGTCGTATGTTTCCTCTAGGCGCTCGTAAAATCCATCTTTAATCTCATCGTCTTTACCTTCCGTCGGGGCGTGTACACAAATCAGCGTAATGAAAAATATTTCGCCCGGATGCGAATGGTGGCTATTTGATCACTAACAGGATTGAATAGCGAGACAAGATGTCTGAGTCTCATGCCAACTACAAATCCACATCCAGAATCGTGATTTTCGGCATGGCAGCTGTTATATATGTCACAATTTTTACGTCGCGAGCATCCTTGTCCTGTCCATCTCATCTCCTGGATGGCGGTGATGTCAGCCTTTTATGTTTTGAGGACATTCGCCAGACGGATAGTGGCACCTTCTCTTTAGAGAGTCTAGACGTTCCAGGTGCATATACTTAAATCATGGTCCGGTTTTCGTTTGCGGGGGTCGTCAACATTTGGGGGGTTCCATTTGTTACTTTTTCTTTGTGAATCTAAATATATAAAGCGTGTTAACTCACAACATCGCAAGAAGGTATCCCATGCCAAATTCATGGGGTGAAAAGGGCATTTATTATTATTGAAGTCAATTAAAATTATAATTTCTAAAAATATTTCGAGTTTTTATATTTGGTCACACCAGTCACATAAAGTGGTCTTACCCGTCTCATTTTCTATAAGGACTTTTTTTATAGAAAAAAATTATTTTTTGCAAGCAATATATATTAAGAATAATCAATAACATATTAAACAATTACTTACAACAAATATATTGTGATTGTTTTACTGAAATTTTTATAGAATTCATACTGAAATTTATATTTCTATAAATCTCACATTTGTCAGGTCACACCCGTTATATTCTTCTAATGGCCATTTCGACCAGATGTTGAGTACTTTTTGTTTCTGCGAGGTTTTAAGAATAACATGCTAGGAAATCGCTGACCATAACGAAAAATACGAGTATCGCGGTCACACCGGTCACAATGGAATTACCCAAATACATTTACATACATATCTTTCTCTTATGTACACAAGTTTTGCGCAATGTAAACGGGTATAAAGCTAAGGTCCCATAAATGAATGACAATATCACATTTTTTTGTCATATTTCTCCCATATATATTATTACATTGGGACCGGCCGTGGCATAGTGGTTAGAACACGCGACTACCATGCGGAAGATCGCAGGTTCAAACCTGGCTCCAGTCATCTTAAAATAATTGATCTTTTAGTGTCGGCTCCCCTCGAATGTTGTTTACAGCAACATCGCAGTATCAGTGTCGAGTCAATCGGCGTGTCTAGTAAGAGCTTCTCAAACAGTGATGTTCGCATTCGTCGATAAACAAGTAGGTGCCGTTAGTTGTGAATCTAAAAATAGAAAGCGTGTTTATTCACAACAACGCGAGAAGCTATCCCATACCTCATTCATGGGGTGAAAAGGGAAATTAAGTTTTTGTTCTTTTTTTTATTATTTCTCCCAGAACTTGTAAAAGGGAAAATGGATTTTCAAATTTAGCTCAGTCTAACTTTCTGGTGCCTTTCATGCAAATAACGGAATTCCATTATGCACATTTACGATATGTATGAAAGTGTGCGTGGTTTGCTGCAAGTGCACTGAATATGATCAACTTTTGCAAAATATCGTATATTTCCAGAAAGTCTTATCTCCCACCATTTACGCTCCACAATTATTTAAAAAATAACATGAAATAGAATTTCACTTAAATTCATCCACTCAGTCAGTTTACCTGGCAGAAATTTCTCTACTAGCTTTATCAACACAAAAAAAATCTAAGTCGGCTAAGCTTTTCGAATATTTTAAAAATAACGTCCATCAAAGTTCATACGTCTTTTTGTTTGACGCGCAATAAATTGTGCTTGAAAACTGATAACGCAATAACTTCCAAAACAAATTAGAAATGACTTCTCCACAATTTGTGCGGCGATTACTTCATCCCAATGTTAAAGCAGACGAGCCCAAAAAGCAGCCAGCAAATGGAGATGGCGATGTAGAACCAGAGTTAATTGATCCCCAGGATGAGCTACGTGACAAATGTGGTGCCACTAGGGAGCTTACGCGACTCTTTGACACACTACAAGAGTGTAATCAACGTGTCAATAGCCGAACCAAAACAACGGAGACATGTGAACAAGAACTCTTTGACTACGTTCATGCCTTGGATCATTGTGTGGCCAAAACATTGTTTCAAAGATTGGTATAAATTATGAAATATTTTTTGACAGAGACTGTAATTAAAATATGTATAATAAAAATTCAAAGGAATGTTAAAAGAAAAACAAGTTGGTTCGATGAATTGTTTTTCTTAAACGCTATGCTGGACAATTTATGAGCAGAGAATTTGTTACTTTTATTTTTTGTGGGTTGAACCAACATTATCGTGTTGTGTTCTAATAATAATGTTTTATGTAACTGGAGTTATGAGCAAAATTATAATGTGACAAAATGATGTTGTAAGCCAGTGTTTAAATGTACACAGTTTATGATTATAAGGCAGATATGGCTGTTGAGTATCTCGATGCAACTGCCGGATCTGAAAGGCAACAGGTGTGCCGCAGATATGAGAGGAATTGCTATAGTTAGAAGGATAACAAACTTTTTGTTACTTGTGCTGCATTAAGATGTTTGATTTTACAACTTGACATCTATTTTATTGGCCGTCATTGTTTTAGTACATAAACTTTTTAGAAATTCTATCAGTTATTTGCTTAATCACTCTGTTGTTCTATTACTGCAATTGCAGTAAAAAAAACACACTATCAAATTGCTTGTTTCTCAACTATTATATTAATTACAACTTTGCCATTGCCGTCGCCGTTACAAATTTTACGATCTCTAATAATCACATTAACAGTTAATTTGCATTCAAAGACAAATATATTGTTTTAAACTTCATAGTGGTTGACAATTAAGCCTTGATACCGTTTTAGGTAATAAAACTAAATTATCCAAATGCTGTTCGATTCTTTGACATTGCATTGGTCGGTCATATGTATGTATTGTGAGGTAAGACCTAAAGCCCACAACTGGTGGCCATAGTATTTAACAATATGAGAGAATAATGCACATAAACATTATAATAATGACATTATTAACTAAATATATGGTGACCATATTGGGAGCATATTAAATTGTTATTAAAAGTTATTAGGTGGTTTTCTTGTACAATTGAAGTTGGTGGACAGATATTAAAGTAATACTTTTGAGAGTTGTCAATTATCTGCAAATTGTATTGGCTCGAGGGGTTTGCAACAGGATTCATAAGGTGCATACTTGGGAATATTTATCATAGTTATGAGAAAAATCCTAAATTTAACAGTCCTCAGCTGGCAGCCGAGCTTAATTATACTCTGGAGGAGTCTTTATATACGGCTATAAAATCTAGGTGTTAGGTAAACAGGGCCGTACTAGCTGGCAAGAGAAACACCGTAGTGGTCGAACTAGTGAGGTGTTCGAGTCCGAAACTGTGAAGAAAATCCTAAAATATATAGCAGAGCTAACTGAGATTACACAATGCAACAAATTTTTGATCCCGGCTTCTAAATAGTTGATCCTTATGTAAAATTTCACGCTGAATTCAAATCTGCTCTCAGATATGTGGAAAGTAGAACAGATTTTGAAATATGGTCAAATTTCCATTTTTAGTGTTTTGAAAAAAGGTAGGTAGGTAGGAAACACGGATAAAAACTTAATTAAAGGCAGCGAAAACTTGAAAAATGATTAACATTTTTACAAAAATCCAACTTTGAAGTGCCATAACTTCGTCTTTAATGATTGGATTTTAATCAACTATCGATTTTTTAAGAAATAATTTTATTATCTTTTATTTTTGTCACATTAAAATCGGTGAATTAAAGCCAGAGAAAATGACATTTTAGTGGACCTACCTTTTTTCAAAACACTTAAAATGGAAATTTGACCATATCTCAAAATCTGAGCCATATCGCATATCTGAGAGCAGATTTGAATTCAGCGTGAAATTTTACATTAAAATTTATTATTAAATGTCCCGGATACAGAAACTTTTGAAATTTTGTGACATAGTGTTATAGGCATTTCAAAAACTTCTACCCTTGCCATATTGACTAAAAGTTTTGAGATGAAAAAGTTGCGCTCAATGTGGGTGCCGCATTTGCTCACAATAGCAGAAATACGTGAGTATGTTACTTCAAAAGAGTAATTGTCGAGCCAGAAACGGTTAAGAAAAATCCACAAATTATATAGCAGAGATAACTGAAATTATAGGCTTTTCTAAAAGAACTTTACAGGGTGGATGCCGCATTTGCCTATAATAGAATAAAAACAGTGTAGTAGATTTTTCATCAAAAGAGTGATTGGCGATGTTTCACCGCAATAAAACCAAATTTCTGTTGATACATTAGTCAGCCATTTTAAACCTAAGTCAAATGCACAGTCGAAGCAGCAAATTGGAATATTCAGAGTAGGCGGGGACAGTTCTATCAGCAGCCGAGGTAATTTTCTATCGTGGTCCTGGCATGATGGTTAGAAAACGTGACTATCATGCGAGAGATCAGTGGTGCGATTCCTGTTTCCAGTCAACTACATTTTTCTTTCATTACCGGCCCCCCCTTGATGTTGTCGACAGCAAATTCGCAGTATAGTGTAGAGTCAATCGGCATGTCTTGTAAATGCTTCTCAAATAGCTGACGTTCGAATTTGTCGATAAACAAGTGCCAGGTGCCGTTAGTTGTTTATCTTATTGTAGAAAGTGTGTTGATTTACAACGACTCGAGATGCTATACTATACCTCATTCATAGGGTGTAAACGGAAATAAAGTTTTTTTTTTTAAAATACACCATTTCAAAACTATGTCAAAGGAGCAGTCAAAGCAGCTGGGAAAGTATATCAAGGTAAGGAGATTATGTTGAGAAATTAAGAAAATTATTACGAAATGTTGTGTTACCTTTGTAAGGTCGGTTAGTTTTAATACCTATTTCGCGATATTCAATGAAACCTCAAACAGCATCTGCTGCATAATTCTCATTGGTATAATATGATATCGTAGATCCTCCAAAACGATGTTTTGTAGCGAAGTGAGGCAATGCTATTCGATCGCTTTATCCTCATACGCATCCTACGAAGACCTGTATAAATAATTTAAGGACTGTACACCTGTGAATGAACTCTTAGTATGATAAACGAATCCTTGAACTTGTACAACGGTTCAAAAACCTGTTCTATGGGCTATAACCCTGTAGAATGTTCTTTTAGTCTTAAAATGAGTCCCCTCCCTTAACCAATGGGCTTCAAGCTCATACAGTTCATGGTTAACAACGATGGGTCAAAATATTTTGCGAAGTATTTTTCTCTCGAAGACACACAGAAAAGATTGAGCCCTTTGTGTCATTACCCAGGATTCTGCGCTGTATAGCAAGACAAGTAGGACCAGAGTGTGGTAGAGTTGGATCTATGTTCTTCGAAAGAGCGATTTATCATTAAAACTCTTGCTCAGCGCATAGTATCAGCGGTTTGCGATTAATACTCGTGTCTTGATTTCCAGGCTAACATTATTATTTTTGTTTATGGCGGATCCAAGGTAGACAAAATCATCTACCACTTCAAAGTTATAGTTGTCAACGTGCACGCAGCTTCCCAGACCAGTGAACTATTTGTTCGTTGAAAGAAATAACTTTGTTTTGTCCACTCAGATTCCAATCATCGGGCATGCATTCCTTGAGCCAAATTGTGTTTATGTGCTGGTGCATGCACGTTGCCAGCTCATCGCCGCCGGCTTTATAAAGGACTACCGGTAATCATTCGACTCCCCAGCTTTTTTAAACCTTGCGATCGTCCTGCTGATCTCGTTTTGGGTTGGTGTTGAATAATCAACTCCGTCGTCTATGATTGGTGTGATTTCGTAACTTATGCTGCCTTCGGGAAGGAGAAGAGGTCCAAAGTGTTCCCTCTACATTGCAGCACACTCTGACCAGATTTCCGTCTCTTTCCTTACATGTGGGGATCCATGTTCCAAAACCTTTGTTTTTTACCTTTTGGTGGTACTTTCGGGCTTCTCCTCTATACCTATAGTTTTCGATATCCTGGCTCCTTCTTATCATCATAAACGCTTTTCTGCCGTTGTTTCATCTCCCTCCTCTCTCATTATAACGCTCCGCCATTGGTTGCTGCTTTGCCTTGTATGCAACATCCTTTTCGTCAGACATTTCGGGACATTCTTATTTCATTTTTATCCGCTGCCCTTCGACGAATTTTATCAAAGATTTTCAAATCCTCCGAAATAATAACTATTTCTTTATTTTCGTTCTGTGTCCTTCACCGATTCACCAGAGAACGAATCATTCGATTTGTTACACCATTCAGAAGCGCTTACTTCAGTCTGCCAAAGAAACTGATTACCACCACCTGAATAATTTGACAACTCCACATATCGAGCCCCATAAGGCCATGACACAGTTAAGGATCGGCTCTGTTTTAAGCCTCGTTTGGTAGAATGGCTCTCCGATCTTTGCCTTTGTTTCGGTTAGTTTTATCCTGCAATGTCGTATCAGCTTCGTATAGACAATAAATTCAGAACTTGGACGGTCGTGAATTTACCAGGTCTTACTCTGCACTTATTATGTGGAATCAACTTAAAATAGGTTGTAGTTGTTTAAATAACGTACTCTACAGAACCTTGTAGACGATGGGAAAAAGCCTTATCTCAGGGCAGTTGGTGCACGCTCTAGAAATGCTTTTCGTAATCACCGGACATAGCACATTCAGATTCCATTTATCATACATGCATTCCCTCAGTCAAATCATATTTATGAGGTGGTGCAAACGAGTTGGGAGACCGTTGTTGCCGGCCTTGAAAAGCTCTGTCACCAGTCTCTTTGTTATTCTTATACTGATCTTGTTTCAGTTTGGCGCCTCGGAGGCGCATCCTATTTTGGAAGAGCCGTTTCTTCTCTCTCTGTTTCTCCTTATAGCGTTCCCTTACAGTATGCTTTAGCTTGGCTGCATTGTATGCAGCAACCCTTTCCTCAATACGGTTCACGTTTCATTTTAACAGGACTTGTCTGTGAGTCGTTGTATTAACAGTTACAGAATGCGCAGTATGCTATGTCAGTCAGAATTACAGGCGTTTGTTTGAAGTGATTGAAAGAATTGTTTGAAATAGGCATTGGCTATATCGGTGGTATGCAGCGTGTTGATGTTTAGCTTCTTTATTATTATTATTAGCCTTAAAAACGACTTGGCAACATATATATTTATATCTAAGTGTCTAAGTTAGAGAGTATTCCATTCGCTTTGATGTTGTGCGCACCGTTTCCCGTCAGTCCTATCAATCAGCATTAGTGATTTCTCCACCTGGGTCTTTCAACGTAGTCGCCGTCTCCCTCCTTTTCGCCGTCCTTCGAAGTCTTGATAGAATACCGATCGCGCTGAAGTTTCTTTATTCATCCTTACAACATGACCTAGCCTATTCTTTGTATTCGTTGCACTTTGATTCGGTTGACCACATCAATGTCGTGCTATAACTCGTACAGCTTATGGTTCATTCGAATCCTGAACTCGCCGTTTACGCAAATTGGTCCATCTAGTTTGCGAAGTATTTTTCTCTCAAACACTGCCAAATGAGCTGCATCTGCCTATGCAAGTACCCTAAATTTGGAGGTATACAGCAGGTCCGGTAAAATTAGTACCTAATACAGTTGGACTTTGGTGGTTTGACTTAGGGTGGATTTTATGAAATATAAGGTGTTTCCTCCTATTTCTAGGCTGACATTTTTGTTTTTGTACATGGCGGATCCGAAGTAGATGAATTCATGGGATGGACATCTTGTTCGAAGATACCATTAACTTCTTTTTGTCCTCATTCACCTATTTTCGCTAACTACCTTTCCACAGATGAGATGACAGATGTTACCTCTCGCATTGTGCCAATCCAAATAGAGGATTTGGTATTCGTAAGGGTACACCGGCAGAGACGAATTATCTTTGCAGGGATACCGAACTCAGACATGGCTTTGTATTGTCGATGCCTGATGGGACTATCGAAGGCAGCTTTGTAATCGACAAAGAGGTGGTAAGTGTCGATTTGCTTCTCATGAGTTTTCTCTGGGTATCTGCTGTAGTGTAAATATCTAATACGTCGTAGATTTGCCATGTCAAAAGCCGCATCGATAAGGTTCAATCAGGTTTGCCACAATTGGCTTTAGACGTCCTCACAGTATGCTAGACAGGACCTTATATGCATACGGTAAGAGGTTAATTTCACAGAAGTTTTTACACTCACTACGGTCACCTTTTTTGTAGCACACTGAGATTCCATCCCTCTGACATGCTCCTCTGAAGCCAAATATTCTCTATGAGCTGTTGCATGCTTAAAACAAGCTCAACTCCCCCCACCGTAAACAACTCAGGTCGATGTTATCGTCACGGATTGGTACACAGTCTTCAGCAACCGTCTTCAGACATCAGAAGTGATCTTTCCATATTCTCAGGTAACAAGATTACCATCCTTGTCTTTACAGGAGGAAAGACCTGTTCCATGTACCCTACCATTTATCTTCTGGTAAAAATTTCGGGCTTCACCTCTGTTCCTGTTTAGCTTCTTTAGATTTTGGTTATGAGCGTTTTTGCCACTGCTAGTTCTCGTGCGTTCTTAGGTCGCAACTAGTTGGCGATCCCGGTCTATATTAGATCCAAGCATTACATGCAAGCCCAGATCGCTAGAGAAATGCCTTCCATCGATTATGACGTGTCATGTCTTGTCATGTGATCAGAAGACAACCATATTGCCTTGGGGATGTCTTTGTGTGGCGATCTGGTTGCACTCACTAAATTGTTTCCTGCAGACGCGAATTCTTTTTTAAACTATTGTGCTGTATAGACTGGATTTTCCGACGGATAAACCAAGAGCAACTTCCCTTGCTTCATATTTTAGTATTCAAATCTTCCAGTACAATTTTAATATCATGGGCAGGGTAGCGGCAATATATTTTCTCCAGGCGATAATAAAATGCATCTTCAGTATCCTCGTCTTTGTGTTCCGCAAGAGAGTGTACACAAAACCGCGTCATATAGCAATATTTTGATTCGAATAGTGGCTATTCGATCGCTTACTGGGTTAAACTTTTAGACCAGATTTCAAGTCTTTTACCAACTATGAATACCTAATCATGGTTCTTATAATGTTTGCGGAGGTTGTCAAGATTTAGGGGGAATTCATAGATTCCATATTTATAGATAGCATCTTCATTGCCCTAGTCTTTGGAAATCGGAGGATTCACGAAATATGAAGTGACGAAGTGGTTTGGTATGATGTGTTCTCTACGGCCTAGGTCATGTTGTAAGAATGGATAAAGATGCTTCAGCTAAAAAATCATTTGAATACGAACCCGGTAACAGTTCACGCACAAGGGGAAAGAACAAAACTTCAGTGTAAGGGCCAAATGGAAGAGAAAATCTCGAAACTTGGTGTCTGAAATTGAAGACGAAGCGCAAAGTGACTGAAATCTATTCTATATTCGGCTGAAGAAACAAACGGTTTGTAATAGCCAACTAAGATGTGGAAGAAGTTCTATCTACCCATATTTGGGAATCATTAGCTATTTCGCCACTTGTAACGCGTTCTATAGGGGTTACAGCCTCCGCTAGTAACATATTCCAGATGCATATTTTAATATCATATCCTCGGGTTTGCGGGAGTCTTTAACATTAAGGAGCGGGTTCTCTATTTTTCTATTGGTTTTGATGACAATTTTTTTATTTAAGTAAAGTGGTTTATTAGGCCACTGCACCCCATTCTAGTTTCTTGGTGTTGCCAGCGTCCCTAGGAGAGGCGTTGTATTGAGATTCAGTAACTTACGTATGGCTTGATAAACACGCGGCTTTTATGCTGTAGACCAACGTTCGATTCCTGTCTCAGTCATATAGATTTCTTTCCCCCTCGATATTGCCGAGAGAAACTTCGCAGTAGTGTCGAGTCAATCGGTATGTCTATGTTAAAGCTTCCCAAAAAACTAACGTTCGAATTCTTTGCTTTACTGTAGGTACTGTTGTGTGAGTCTAATAATATAAGAGAGTTAGTTCACAATAATGAAATAAGGTTTCCAATATTTTATTCATGGGATACATGGTTTTTGATTATTCCCAAGTAAATTACGATAAAAAAAACTGAAAAAAATTCTCCCTCTCTTATATTTATAAAACAAAAAACTTAAAAAATCGATATTCCTAATTTTTAATACCAATACTCTTGTTGCTATTTACAACTCATGGAATGCTATAAATGTCACCAACTATTATTTATTATCATTTAACACCTTCGCAGAAAACATTTACCAAAATCTTGACATTCCATACCCACCAACTTGGTCATGGCAACTCTAGGCAATCACTATAAACTAAAACGACATTTGGTGATTTAATGACCGCGGTCAAATGCATACAATTATTTCTATGCAGCCACAGTTTCTCCACACACAATTCACAACAGTTCACCTAACAAAATTCTTTCAATCAGTCAGCACTCTCGACGAGACAAGCAAATAAAGTACAATTAAATAGCATTTGTTTTCCAAAGACCAACTAACAATTCGTACATACATACAGACATTCATAGATACATAGATACCAATCACTGTTGAAATCACATTTGATCTCAAAATTTTATGACTGCGCATGAGTGGTCAGTTTATGAGTATCCCCCTCCTACTTGTTTAAATGGCATGGAACGCTCAAGTCTCTTTTAAAAGAACCGCACCCCTTAGATGAACTTGAACTCTAAAAAAAATAAAGAAAAAAACTAAAGCGAAATGCAAAAACGTTTGGGAATGTAAGCAATGCAAAAACAAATCATTCTTGGAAATGACTGGGATTTATGGCAGAGCAATAAACCATAGAAAATAAAAACTATATAAGAAATAAGTGAAATATGACTGTGCGAGTACTTCAAGTGCTACTCAAATCATCAGAATTTGTGTGTTGAAGTTGTAAATGCATTACGGTTTGGGATTGCGACAGTGGCGGGTTTGTCTGTGATCGCGCACATCGGGTGATAATTTAATGTAAATCTACAGTGGGAGAGATCAAACTTGCTGTATTGCAGCGCATTTAAATGGGACCCCCTATGGGGTGCTAAAGCGTTTTGCTAATTGGCACAAGTATCGGATCAATGATTAATCGATCGTATGTTCTGAGAAAGGGAATTTTATTGAGATTGATCGGTACTAAAGTAATCAACAGTAGTTTGTCATGATCGCAATGTTTTTTTTATGTTCGCAAAAGAACCAAGGTGGCCAGTTGATGTTAATAAAGTTTTATAAAGCCATACACCAATGACACAGTATATCCGTGGTAAAATATAGAAAAAGCGCTAAAAATCCACCCTAAAAAAAATTCGTATGGCTCTTTAACTATTAATGCAGCCAACTTGACAAAACGAATGATGCAGAAGTTCTTATTTTTGTGGCTACTTTCATGTGCAGTTCTCAGAATTGAATCCCAAAATCAATGAGCTGAAAAATGTTGAACTGTGTAATATGTTGCTAGGTACTTGGTGCACCAGTCATTGAATGAGCGTCTTATCTAGGGAATCTCTAAGGTTTTTAATCACACTCCCACCAATAGCGCCACTGCAGTCATGTACCAACACACCATTATGCATAACATGAATTACACTTATATACAATGCGGTATCCCCCTCTCTCTGCTTTTCTCCACCTTATATCCTTGCAAAATATTGCAATTTCATCATAGTTTCACAGTTAATATAATCGATTGCCACATCACATAAACGTGTGTCATTATTATCATTAGATCATATTGAAAGAGTAACCATATTAAGATATTTACATTTAAGTCATTTAAAACTCCTTATTTGGTCTAAATATTATTACACACATTTTGTAGATCAGAAATTAATTCATAAATTTATGGTACAAATGTGGTCTGTCAGTTACAACATTTACAGCGCGCCAACGATTAGCACAGAGAGAGAGAGAAAAACACAGATTGGGTGATATACAAATTATGTTGCAAATGTAATTTGTGTCGTAAAAGCTTTTTGACTTAAAATGTGTACATATAATATATGAGTTCAACATCTTTTTTCATTTGCTGAGGGGGCCTATCGCATGTTTTTGCTAATGATTTGATACCTTAGAAAATATCATGAAGTAAAGGCGCATGTGTAACACACTTGCATACAAAGTTCAATTACACAGTGCAGCAAAATTGAGGTTATCGTTAAAAGCTTTAATGATTCTGTGATGGAATGTTGAGACGAGATATTTGAAGATGAACTTTAGAAATGCGGAGGTGGGAAAAATTGCGATATGCGGTTGCGATTGGACTGGCTGTGGCATAGTGGTTAGAACACACGACTGTCATGCGGGAGATCCGTAGTTCGATTTCCGGCTCCAGTCATCTACATTTGTCTTTCATTGCCGATCTCCTCGATGTTGTCGACAGCAACTTCGCAGTATAATGTCGAGTCAATCGACATGTCTAGTAGAAAGCTTCTCCAACAGTGATGTTCGAATTCGTCGATAAATAAGTAGGTGCCGTTTGTTGTGAATCTAAAATAGAAAGCGTGTTAATCCACAACAACGCGAGTTGCATCCCATACATCACTCATGGGGTGTAAAGGGAAATTAAGTAAGTTATAAGGTTTCGATAATATTTTAAAAGACTAGTGGACCCGTCAATGCTTCGCTATTGCTTATTTGACGAATACTTATATGTTTGGCACGCCGTCTTAAAAGGCTAAGCTTAAGCGTCGTTCTTGTACGCTCTGTAAACAATTCGTTACCCAAAGTTACTCCTTAACCTGTTCTCACTAACCGACATTAAAACATCCGACTGCAAATTCATATCTATAGTACCAAGTACTATCTGAATTCAAATATTCACCCGTATTATGTATGTCGTAGTCACGTCGAATCATTGTTGTTTTTAAAATATGGCATAGCTGATGTCGTTTGTGGGACTTAAATATGACTGGCCTTGCTCATATCATGTTCTTTTCATTAGATTATAAAAAATTCTCAACACTAAACAATTCTGTTAATTTTTACTAATTTAAATCAAATAAAAAAAAGAATCGAATGTTGCCGAAAGTCGACTACGACATACGTAATAAGGGGAATTACCTTATATATTCCTAAAAACATTTTACCCACCTTCCCTTTTGCCGACCGATCGGAAAAAAATATTCATCTTCATATCCCCGCTGGCCGAATGTAAATATGTTGTCGGTATATTCATGTCTACATTGCCGAGTACTATAATGGCATATTTACACAACTGATATCATTGTCACTATTACCCTGTATCAGCATTTACCTAAATACGTTTATCTGTCGATATATTTCCAAAATTTTTTATAAAACAAACTGACGCAATATAAATAGTCCTTAAAGTTTACTGACACAACTCTGAAAAACATCTTGTCACAGCAAATAAAATTTAAAAATATAATGAATTTAAGAAAAAACTCTTCTAACATTGTCCTTGCTCTTAAAATATAGTCTGCACATTAATATTAGTGTTGCCGTGTTCTATCTGGGTGTAAAATTTAATCTCCCTAGGGCTAAAATACAGTTCTGCAACGCCTACTAGACCCGCTGATCCAAAATTTAAATTTCGTCTACATTTCCATATTCGTTCTGTCGTGTACTATCTGGGTGCCAAATTGTATCTCTTTAGGGCTATAATACAGTTTTTCCACGTCCACTGATCCAAAATTTAAATTTCGTTTTCATATTTATATTCGTGTTGTCGAATACTATCCTTGTATTAAATTTTACCTCTCTAGGGCTTAAATACACTTCTGTCACGCCTGCTTACCTCAATGATCCAAAATTAAAATGTCGTCTGCATATTCATATTCGTGTTGTCGAGTACTATTTGAGTACCAAATATGGAGCTGTAAAAATATGTGTTACCACGCCCACTCCACCCACTGATCGCAAATTAAAATTCTGTCAACATTTTCTTACTCATGTTGCCGAGCGTCTTCTGTGTATCAAATTTTATCTCCCTAGCCCTTAAATTATGTTTCGCCCCGCCCACTGTTTCAAAATTAAAATTTCGTCTGCATATTCATATTCGTGTTGTCGAGTAATATTTGTGCATCAAATTTATCTCCCTAGTTTATAAAAAAATATATATTACGAAACCCGCCCACTGATCTCAAATTAAAATTCAGTTGGCATTTTCATATTCATGTTGCCGAGCGACTTCTGTGTATCAAATTTTATTTCCCTAGGTCTAAAATCATGTTTTGCCACGCCCACTTCGCCCCCTGGTTCAAAATTAGAATTTCGTCCGCTTTTTCACATTCGTATTGCCGAGTACTATCTGTGTATCAAATTTTATCTCCCTAGCTCTAAAAACATATTCTGCCACGCCCACTCCGCCCACTGCATCAAAATTAAAATTTCGTCCGCATATTCATATTCGTGTTGCCGAGTACTATCTTTGTATCAAATTTTATCTCCCTAGCTCTAAAAATATGTTTTGCCACGCCCACTCCGCCCACTGGTTCAAACTTAAAATTTCGTCCGCATATTCATATTCGTGTTGCCGAGTACTATCTGTGTATCAAATTTTATCATCTTAGCTCAAAAAAAAGTTTTGAGGTTACTTTGTAAGATGAGCAAAATCGGTCAAAAACTTCACCTACATCTCATACAAACTCCCCCTTTTTGGGGGTGGCCGTCTATCTGCCCCGCGAGTATAACCGTTGGTTGCAAAATATCGAGCTGAAATTTGATATGCAAGCTTCTATCCTCTATTTAGAGAATAAGTTCGAGCAAGATCGGACATAACTATTTACACCTCCAATACAAACTCATCTATCCCCGATTGTAGCTGTAGTTTAAGAGATATCGAGCTTAAATTTGGTACACAAACTACCATTCTCTTAGAGAAGGTTAAGTTCTAAAATGATCAAGATCAGCTAAATACCACTTCCACCTCTCAAAACAGATACGACCAGTGTCTGGTACAGTTGGATCTTTTTTCTCCGATAGAGGGATTTATCATTAAATCGCTTGCTTAGCGGCGGCACTCTGTATAATTATTTTTGTTTACGGCGAAGCCAAGGTAGACAAAATCATCTACCACTTCAAAGTTATAGTTCTCAACGTTCACACAGCGTCCCAGACGAGTGGACTCAAATAACATGGCTTTGTCTTCATTTATCAGCACACCCACTTCAGTCGACTGCTTCTCAATGTTCGATGTTTGATATCTATGGCATCGGTGTACGACATCAGCATGTGACTTTTGTTAAACATGGTACCAGTCCTGTTTACTGCAGCCTTCCGCATGATCATCTCCATTACGATATTAAAGAGATCGAATGACAGACAATCGCCTTGTCTAAGGTTTCGCTTTGTACAAAATGGCTCGGTCAGATTTTAGCCTATTTTTACTGAAGACTTCGTGTCATCTCGCAAAGATGTTTCAGATTCGAGAGGTTATCAAGCATCTTACAATTTCTGTCGTATCGGACTACCGAATGCAGGTCTGTAATCAATAAATAGATAATACCGACCTGCATTTCTTGGGACTTATCCAGGATTAGTCGTAGTGTGAATATCTGATCGGTCGTGGATTTACCAGATCTAAAGCCACACTGACAAAGTCCAATCTGGTTCGCTAGAATAAGTTTTAGTCTTTCACATAACACACTAGACAGGACGTTGTAAGCGATAGGTTAAAGACTTATCCCGCGGGAGTTGGCACATACACTTGGATAGCATTTCTTTAGCACAGGACGTGGAAAACTCAGATTCCAATCATCGGGCATCCATTCCTTGAGCCAAATCGTATTTATGAGCTGGTGCATGCATGTTGCCAGTTCATCGCTGCTGGCTTTACAAAGCTCTGCCGGTAGTCCGTCGGCTCCCGCAACTTTATTATATTAAAAACGTGCAATTGCTGTGCTGATCTCGTTTTGGCTCGGTGGTGAACAATCTACTTTTCGTCGATGATTTATGTGATTTCATCACTTATGCGGCTTTCGGGAAAGAGTAGAGATCGAAAGTGTTTCTTGCATATTTGCGGCACGCTATGAGTGTCAGCGACGCGATTTCCGTCTCTGTCGTTACAGGTGGGAATCCCTGCTCCAAAACCTTAGCTTTTTATCTTTATGGTAGAACTTTCAGGCTTCATCTCTATAACTGTAGTTTTTGATATCCTGACTCTCTATCTTCTTCCATAGACTTTTTTAACGCCTGTGGAGGCGTTTTATGTCCCTCCTCATATTGGCTGCAGTTTTTTCCTATATGCAGCGTTATTTACCTCAGACTTGTCTTACGGCCGTTACGGCGGTGCTCATAGAATTAGCAATATCCTGACACTGGGTGTCGGGAACATCAGAAGTATGGGGGTTTGTTTTGTTTGATTGAGAGAGTTGGTTGGAGTAGGCATTGGCTATCTCGGTAGTTTGCAGCT
Source organism: Muscina levida (assembly GCA_964034835.1). NCBI lineage: Eukaryota > Metazoa > Arthropoda > Insecta > Diptera > Muscidae > Muscina > Muscina levida. The sequence goes on along the minus strand of CAXIUB010000093.1, from coordinate 13,042 downwards.
TTCTGTTGTCTGGCTTTCTTTGCTTAAATCTCACAGTGCCTATTCGGACTCTTACAGGGTTACGCCGCCGGACCATGTTACTAAATCTCTTGCCGGATTGAATTTACATCCAAATTCGTGTCTCTTTGCATGGCAGCTGTTAAAGATGTCATAATACTTTTATCTCATTTAATATCTTCGGTGATGTCAGCATTGTGTTTGACGGGACATCCGCCAATTGGATAGATGCACCATATCTCGGACATTTTAGGTGCATATCCTTAAATCATGGTCCTTATAACGTTTGCAGGGGTCGTCAACATTTGGATGTTTATAGGCCCGGGGAGTACGTGATCTCTCGGATATTGGGAGCTGCTTGGGGACCCCCAAAGAGAGAGAGAGATTCAGGTTATTCCCAAGTGAATATCGATCAGAATGACTCAAATTAGAATATCCCCCCATACACAACTTACAGAAGGTTAAATGCATTAGCGTAATACAAAAACCGCATAGCATTTTACCCAACAAAGTTTCGCTTTCTTCCTAATGCCGACTACTTTACATTTACATTCGTAGTATAAGGGCTTTGTTCGATAATGAGCACAGTACTTTTGAAAGCAACCTGTTTACTACGTTGCTAAGTCCACAGATTAGTTACCACCCAATGATATTGCAATTACAATTTCACACAATTAATATAATGCGTTTTAAGTAAGCAATTAAAATGTCTATATACAATATTTATAATCCACCACTATTTGTTCTTAATTATTTCCATAATGTCAAAATCAAAAAATTAATAAATCAAAATTGAACTTAGGTCACTTGACCACTACAGGGAGATTTTAACATCAACAATTAACACCAGTATGAGTAGCAACAAATTGACTTTATTGTTAACTTAACTACCACTTTATACTCCAAACCGCACCCAGTTATTTATATGGCTCATAATATTGCACATCGCTGTATGTCTTAGAAACAAAAAAGTAAAAAAGAAAGAAAAGTATCAGCCATATGTAATAAATTGCCAGATACTTACTAACAACGAACCAAATACATCTAATACAAGTGATTGATAAAAGTATAAAAATATATTATGATTAAATAAATTTAGACATGTTCGGACATTGCATACTACAATATAATTACCATAAAGAGACATTTTTCTTGCACACAACTTATAATTGATACTACGATGACGGATAAACGGACGGACGGCTGTCGCGGCAGACGGACAAATGTCCGCAAATTGCTTATGGGTATTGCAACAAAAAACTAAAACTGGTAAATCAACTGCCTGACTGACTGACTAACGGACTGAAATACATATTTTACATTTTTCTTCTTGTGAAAACCTAAAATTATTATGAAACATCTTATGGAAATTCGTTCAAGTGACATAGTTTTTTACCGTTCATATCTGTTTCTGCTTAGCTACTACACCTGTTGCTAGTGTTTGCGTTGTTTTTTTTGCTGTTGTGATTTTCGCAGACAAGAGCAAGAAATGTAATTCAAAATTCATGTGGACACTGTTCGGATTTCGGAGGATTTTCAAAGCGATTAAATCAGATGCCCACACGCTATCGCACACAGGCACAAGCAATCAATGATATTGATATAGCAACAAAATTTGGAGAAGAAAAAGTCGTTTAATTAGGATTTGTAATTTGAGGAGGAAGTTGTGTATAAGCAAATCAAACATAAAAAATACAAGTTTCATAAATCATGTAGCTTATAGATTTTTGATGGATTTAGGGGTTGTTGGGATTGTTGGTCGCTGAAGGTCATTGTAAGAAACATGAAAGAGAATGGAGCGAAATTTCCCCACAAAGATATACTGGATATCCCCTGAACCAAAAACAAGAAACCAAATTGATCCCATGGGAATCGATGGAAGACATTTCTCAAGTATTATAAACGAGTGTTAAACGCGTGGAGCAAATATTTGCTCGGATTACTACTTAGTTGCAAACAAAGTACACACAAGTTTAAACAGTGCGAAAAACGCTTGTAACCAAACGTGAAGGAAGCTAGACTTCACAAAACTGCATACCACCGATATAGCCAATGCCTACTCCAACCAACTCTCTCTCAGTTTCTTCGAACCAACCCCCCTAACTCTGATGTTCCCAACACCCAGTGGCAGCATTTTGCGAATTCGATGACCACTGCCGCAACAACCTACTGGGTTATGAAAAATCACCTTAGGCAATGAGGAATGGCACAATGATGAATGTCGCGGAATGTCTAAAGAAAAGATCCTGCATGCAGGTCAAAACTGCGTGTAATGTAAAAACTATCGTCCACACATTAGAATGCTATTGAAATGACACCTACTGACAACGTCACTTACTTCGTAATCAAGCGTATTTTCAAGGTCGCTTATAACATAATTGCAACTGAAATAGCACTTGTTGACATCGGTGCGAAAACGCACTGTTGAAACGACCTATGACACTTTTATGGTAAATTTAGGAAGGAAAATTAGTGAGAGAATCATCACTGATTGCTAATAAATAAAGCTGACATCAGCGATTACGCAATAGGTAATTTTATCACTGGGAAGCGACTATGGAAGTAATGAGAGAGCCTGTATATCGAAAATTGCATGGGTGGAGGTGAAGCACGAATGTTATACCATATTATGTAAAGACAAAGATGAAAATCTGATCACGGTCCCACAGAGTATCCCAGCGGTAATTAAAATGAAGTACCTATCTAGTAAAGCATGACATTAGTACGATTATGAGAGCTAGGATCTATGTGCTACGAATGTCATGCGAGTGTAATGTAAAAAATATGAAATGGCTCCTACAGACATCGTCACTTACTTAGTAATCAAGCTCGCTCAAAACTCAGCTAATAACGTAATTGCAACTAAAATGGCACTTACTGGCATCGTCGTTTTCTGTCTAGTGTGTTATGTGAAAGACTAAAGCCCATTCTAGCGAACCTGTTTGAAGCTTGTCAGTATGGCTTTAGACCTAGTAAGTCTACGATCGATCAGATATTCACACTACGATATATCACGGAGAAGACCCATGAAATGCAGATCGACATCTACCATCTGTTTATCGATTAGAAAGTTGCATTCGACAGTTCGATACGACAGCAATTATGAGATGCTATGGCTGAGTTTGGTATCCCGCGAAGCTGATACGACTTTGCGGAATGAGACTGACTAACACGAAGTCTTCAATGAAAATAGGTAAATATCTGACACAGCTGCGAATATGTCAACCTTCCTTCAGATTAAGAAAATAATACTAATATTACGTTAAGCTAAGCAGGTGTGGAAATGACACAGCCCTCGCCGGACAAACAAAAATCTGACGTTAGTCCAAGCCGTGACATGACTGATCGGCTGTTATACCTGTGACCTGGGTGTGAGTCCTGGCGCAGCTATCTATATTCCGTTGATCAACTTTTCAGGTGTTGAATCAACCTGCATTCTTGGTTAAAGCTACAATAACAGCTTTCATTCGGATTCGTCGTTAAACTGATTAAATGAGAGAAATAACTCCTTCATCGAATGTAAAAGAAAAAAAGTCCAACCTGTTAACAAAAATTCTGAGAGCAAAAGAAGGGGGATTTCGAGGCATCGAGGGCAAACTATTATTATTAGCCTTTAAAACAACTTGACACATATATATATAATATTTATATCTTAGTGCCTAAGTCAGAGGCCGAAATGATCAAAGATTTCCATTCGCTTCGATCTTGTGCGCACCGTCTCCAGTCAGTCCTACCAAGCAGCGTCAGTGATTCCTCCACCTGGTCCTTCCAACGTAGTCGCGGTCTCCCTCTTTTGCGCCGTCCTTCGAGGTCTTGAAAGAATACCTTTCGCGCTGGAGTTTCCTCATCCATTCTCACGACATGTCCTAGCCAGCGTAATCGGTGCACTTTGATTCGCTTAACGACATCAATGTTGTGGTATAACTCGTACAGTTCATGGTTCATCCGAATCCTAAACTCGCCGTTTACGCAAATGGGTCCATATATTTTGCGGAGTATTTTTCTCTCAAACACCGCCAGATGAGCTGCATCTGCCTGTGTAAGCACCCAAGATTCGGAGGCGTACAACAGGACCGGTAAAATTAGTACCTGGTACAGCTGGACTTTGGTAGTTCGAGATAGGGTGGTGTTTATAAAGTGCTCTCGTAGTACAAAGAAACATCTGTTGGCGAGCAATATTTGCCGTTTTATTTCGAGGCTGACACTGTTGTTTTTGTTCATGGCGGATCCGAGGTAGATAAATTCATCCACTACCTCAATATGTTATCCTCTCGGATTGGTGCACAGTCTTCTTCCGTCAAGTTTTCACACATCAATAGGCTGCAGAAGTGATCTTTATATATTCTCAGTACGCTCTCGGAGTCAGTAACGAGATGACCATCCTTGTCTTTACAGGAGGGAACCCCTGTTCCATGTACCTTTCCTTTTATCTTCTGATAGAATTTTCGGGCCTCACCTCTGTTCCTGTAATCTTCAATACACACATTATTCCGCTCCTTAAGCTCTCGTTTTTTTCGCCTGAAGAGTCGAGTCGCCTCCCGCCTCTTCTCCCTATACTTTTCATGAACAGCTCGCGTTGCCATTGGCTGCAGTTTGGCCCTGTATGCAGCATCTTGTTCCCGGGTGGCATCGCGGCATTCGTCATCGTACCAGGCATTATCGTTAAAGGGCTTCACATACCCCAGTACGGACCGCGCAGTCCTTTCCATCGAGTGGGCAATATGTTGCCATTGCGCGCTGTTATTTTCGGGAGTTGGAGCATCAAGAAGTAGTTGAGTGAGTTGGTCAGAATAGGCGTTGGCTATTTCCGCGGTCTGCAGTTTAGTGATGTCCAGCTTTCTCTGTGCCTGGTTACGCAGGATTTTCGCTCTGCTTAGCCTAGTACGCACCTTCACTGCAGTGAGGTGGTGATCCGAGTTGATGTTCGCACCTCTGATCACTCGTACATCTAAGACACTTGACGCGTGCCTTCCATCGATTACCACGTGATCAATTTGGTTTCTCGTTACTTGATCGGGGGATATCCACGTTGCTTTGTGAATGTTTTTGTGGTCAAATCGTGTGCTGCTAATTACCATGTTCCTTGCTGCAGAAAAATCAATCAGTCTGATTCCGTTTGGCGATGTGTCAGTATGCAGACTAAATTTTCCGACTATTGGGCTAAAGACATTCTCCCGGCCTACTTTGGCATTAAAGTCTCCCAGCACGATTTCAACATCATGGCCCGGGCTACTGTTATATGTTTCTTCAAGTTGGGCGTAGAATTCGTCTTTGACCTCGTCACTTTTCTCCTCCGTCGGAGCATGAGCACATATCAGCGTGATGTAGAAAAATTTTGCCTTAAGTCTTATGGTGGTGATTCGTTCACGGACAGGAGTAAACCTAGAGACCAGGTGTCGTAGTCTCTTGCCGACCACAAATCCACAACCAAACTCATGCTTTTCCGCGTGGCAGCTGTAATACATGTCACACATCCTCATCCGCGAGCATCCATATCCAGTCCACCGAATTTCCTGCATAGCAGTAATGTCAGCCTTATACTCTTCGAGGACATCCGCCAGTTGAATAGAGGCACCTGGTCGGTAAAGAGTTCTAACATTCCAAGTGCATGTTCTCAAATCATGGTCCATAAAACGTTTGCGGTGGTCGTCAACATTTTGGGGTTTTCTTTTTCTCTTATTTCTCATTTTATTCACTGCCATTATACTGGTGGCGGGTGGCAAGCCCAGCCCACCAGGTTCTGCATTTTATTCCTACTGCATTTTATTCCTTCAGCCGCTCAATCTAAAGCAGACGCTGACCAGGAAGCCGCCCAATATGGAACAGACGCTATGGATTTTCGCAATTTAGTTTTCTAGGACAAACTACTCCGAAAATTATACGAAACCATCATTAACCACCATTCAAATAAGGACATGCAAAGGTACGTGCTCCGCAAGTATTCTCAAGTAGACTCAGATGATCTGTCAACACAAACATCTTGTTGGGGTATCACATGTGGAATTTTTAATACGAGGTGGTATTAGTAATTTTATTTTGTAACCTTTGACTCATAAAGGTTATAAGTCTTTGGTGATTCATAGTTAATATTTCTATCGATGATTCTATCCCTTGACCTTCTTTCAAAGTAAACTTTTAAGCAGTTTTTTTTTAGGTCTACGAAGACATGAACTATTCCATTTTGTTTTACACAAGATTTTTCATATTCTTTAATTCGAATTTAGGACCAACATATCAAATTTCAAACCACTATAAAAAAATTTGTGACGTGGTCGAACAAAATGGAGTTTAAGCCTTCTAATAGATCCAACAAAATATTCCGCATGCCCAACTCCAGAAAGCCTTTACAAAAATATTAATCTTGAATTCTACCTAAAATTTTCGTAAGGTCTTTTTCTCTTAAGAAAGAAAGTTATGCTTCAAAAATCATACTTTCCCTATTCCTTACATGATTTAGAAACATTCCTTCTCTAAGGCACTCTTATAGAACTATGGTGGAAGGACAGATCTTAAAATGAAGAACAAGTTAGAGTAGGTCTGGACATATATTCAAGCATGACATTTCGTATTTACAAACTCTCCTTCTCAGATGCATTCTTATAGCTCCCTGATGGAAGGTCTGGTCTTAAAATGAAGGTCAATAAATATGTAAAGTGTTCGGCTGATTTCCATTTTTTACGGACCTAAAAGTAAAGGACATTCTAGTGGGCTTTCTTAGAGATCCAACAAAACATTCCGCGTGTCTGACTCAAGAAGACCTTCATAGAGACCTTACTCTTGCATTCCTATCGGTATTGTACTTATCATTTTTCAGAAAGTCTTTTCTTTTATATCGTTAAGGAAATTATGATTTAAAAACCATACATTCCCCAATCCTAACATGATTTAGAAACTCTTCTTCCTGAAGGCATTATTATAGATCTCTTATGGAAGGTGAGGTGTTTAGGCGTACCCATTCCTTCTTAGAAGCAGGCATGCAACAAGGTCTTCTGAGACATTAAAATGTCATGTCATCAAGGCCTTGTTTTCACTTACTTGAAAACAGGCCTTCTCTTTCCTTTCTGAAATATACCAAGCACATGTTCACTCCATTCTTTAAAAACCTCTGCTGCTGACCTTTTTTAAGAAGGGAGAATCAATGTTTTCTGTGATATGTTATTTAACTTTATCGTGTGTATACACATTCCGTATCCCTTCTCATAGAAGGTATGAGAGAATGCATGAAAAGAAAAGGCAAAGAAGAAGGTGTTCGTGTGTGTTGGCTCCTGGTCGTGAACTAGGAGGCCTTATTTTACTTATAAAGGATTTTTCCAAATTATTGAAAAAGACAAATTCGAATTCCTCTTGAATTCATACAACTTCTTTTATTGAAGCTCAATGTGAAACTTAAAAACTAACAATAAGCAAAATCCGCTTCTTGCGGTAATACAAAAGAATGAGAGATCAATTTGAGTGAAAACCAAAACTACTCAATTAGTGACAAATATTCTCTTTTAAAAGTACTAAATGAAATGAGTTAAAAAATAAGAACTTAAAACTAATGTTGGCACTGAGGCCTGGTTGAACGGTGCGTTCAACATCCTCCCGGGGCTTAGGTTGCCAAAGGTGCAAAAATTCCGCTAACAATTACGCCAAATGCTGAGTTTTGTAGCTTTATAAACTTTTTGGCTGGTAAACATACAAAGCGTATCGGCAGATATCAGCTCAAATAACCCCGTCAATTTGGTGGAATGTGTGGAGCTCAGGGTGAGCCTTTGGATCCACGTCAGCGACTAGACAAGCCAATATTTCGCTTTCAACTGGATCAGTACAGGGGTGAAGTGTGTTTTTTAATAACGGATATCTTGGGAGTTTCTGGAACCAAGGGGGCAACAATTTCATTGTCTGCAACGTTGGGTTGAAGTGGGGTTGTGTCTTTTGAAGGATCTGCGGTCGCACGGGCATGTGGCGTCGAAAAACAAGTTATACAGATCCCCGTTGTTTTAATCATGACATCCATCAAAAATCGGAACAGTATCTCAATAGGTGGTTCTGATTTTTGTTGATTAGGTGGCTCAGTTGGTAGTACGCAAAGTTTAACAGTATAATATAGAAAAGAAAGAGAGAAAAGAAAGACAAGAACAATGAGTGATTAGCATTCTACAACACGATCATTTCTATTTGTTTGAGATTTCAAGTGGTTTATCTTGTGATTGGGTTTGATAAGTTGGAGATGTCGGCAATATGCAAAGTTTGACAACTGGACGAACGATTGTGCCATTTTGTGTTTTGATTTCTGCAACGCGCGCGTTTCCATCTTTGCCGTATATTACTTTAGTGATGCGTCCTAGTCGCCATTCTACTGGGGGCAGGTTGTCCTCCTTTATAATGACAAAGTCATTTTCTTTAATATTATTTCTGGTTGTCTTCCATTTAAAACGTCGCTGAAGCTCAGTAATATATTCTGATTTCCATCTTTGGCTGAATATATGCTGAATGGTTTTTAATCGCTTCCAACGATTCAAATGAGATATATCTCCTTTGGGTGGTTCTGTCGGTGACTCAGGAGGAGCAACAAGTGGAGCGCCTCGCAATAAGTGACCCGGGGTCAAAGGCAATAGTTCTGCTGGGTTTTCTGATATAGGGGATATCGGTCTTGAATTTAAGACGGCTTCAATTCTAACCAGCAAGGTTGTGAATTCCTCAAAAGTAAACGATAGGTTACTTGTGACCTTTTTTAAATGAGATTTCATACTCTTGACTGCGGCCTCCCATAGGCCTCCCATGTGCGGTGCATATGGTGGTATGAAAGACCAAGAAAATCCATGTAACCCGTATTTTTCTTGGAGACCTTTTTCGGCATTCTTCAAAAATGTATTTTGCTCTTGTAACAGCTTGTAACTTGCTCCAACGAAGTTGCGACCGTTGTCTGAGAACATTGTTTTTGGCAAACCACGACGTCCAGTAAATCTTGTGAAGGTTGCTAGAAACGCATCTGCTGATAAATCTGAACAGACTTCAAGATGAACCGCTCGTGTCGAAAAACATACAAAAATTGCTGCGTAACCTTTTATGAGTTTGGCGTTTCGAAGGCATGATGATTTTAAACTGAAAGGGCCAGCAAAGTCAACACCTGCATAAGTAAAGGGCAAGGAAAAATTAACGCGTTCAGGTGGAAATGCGGCCATCAGCTGATTTTGGAACTTTCTTTTGTAAATCGTACAAGCTTTACATTCTCGGATGCATTTTCGAATAAGGTTTTTTAAGCGGGGAATATAAAAGCCTTGACGAACAGCTCGCAGCATTATGTTGTATTCTGAATGAAGTAGGATTAGGTGAGTATATTTAACAAAAAGTACAGCAAAATGCGATTTTTCGGGTATGATGACAGGGTGTCGTTCTGAGTAGCTTAAACCAGCGTTTTCTAGTCGACCACCTACTCGCAGCAATCCATCATTGTCTAGGAAAGGCGTTAATGTTAGTATATTACTTTTCCTATTAATTGCAGTTTTGTTGAGGAGACATTCGTACTCTCTCGGGAAATGCATTTGCTGAGCTAAAGACATTAAACGATTTTTGACGAACGTTATCTCATCGGTTGTGATACACTCTGTCTTTAATGCAGACTTTTTACGACAATATCGAACAAAGCGAAAGACATAACAAATTACTCGCAGGGCGCGATTTAAAGATGAAAATCTTTCAATGATGTCTTCTTGAAGGTTAAGATGAAAAGTAGAGACTTTTTTCATTTCCAAATCTGTAGAATCAAAAGTTCGTGGTTCTGGCCAAGCTTCTTCTGGGTTTTGAAGCCAAGAGGGCCCATGCCACCAGAGTGAGTTCTGGACTAATTCTTGTGAAGGACATCCTCGAGTCCCTAAGTCGGCTGGATTCTCTTCTGTTTTAACATGCTTCCATTGAGTTTCGTTGGTGAAATTTAAAATTTTAGTAACACGATTCGCTACGAATGTTTTCAACGTCTGAGGGGCTTTTTGCAACCAACCCAGCACAATGGATGAATCAGTCCACATAAATAACTTGCAGTTATTAAATCTTGATGTATTCAGCTGTTTTACAAGGTTTGTAAGTAATTCAGCTCCGCACAGCTCCAGTTTAGGGATTGTTGTTCGTTTAAGTGGAGCAACTCGAGTTTTTGCTACCAGTAGGTGACTGGATATTTTGCCATTTTCGTCCATGGTTCTAATGTAGACCGTTCCACAGTAAGCTTTCTTAGACGCGTCGCAGAATCCGTGTATCTGGACTTGATGACTTGGAGAGAAATCTACCCATCGTGGAATCTTCAATGCTGTGATGTGGGGGAGATTTTCTACAAATGAGTTCCATTTGATTGCCAAATGCGGTGGAATACTCTCGTCCCACTCAAGTTTTGCTTCCCAAAGTTGCTGCATAAGTATTTTCGCTAAAATCACTACCGGTCCTAGCCAACCAAGGGGGTCGAAAAGTCGAGCGATTAGGGAGAGAATCTGGCGCTTTGATGGAACTGAATTGTTGCTTAGTGGATGAACAACATAATAAAAAATATCTTGCATCGCATTCCAGCGAATGCCCAAAGTTTTGATTGTGCTGGTGTCGTCGATTTTCAAAAAATCTTCGTCCAGAAGATCCTCCCGGGCCAAATGTTCGAGAAGACCTGCGTTATTTGCTGTAAGCTTCTTCAGGGGGAAGGAGGCAGAATTTAGAACCTTTATTAACTGGTTCTGTTTCGATTTTGCCTCTTCTAACGTGTGTCCACCTGACAGCACGTCGTCAACATATATTTCATGGTTTAGTATTTTCGAAGCTTCTGGATATTTAAGCTTACAATCCATACTTAATTGCTGCAAAGTCCGTATCGCTAAAAACGGTGCACAATTTACCCCAAAGGTAACTGTTTTGAGCTGAAATTGTTTCACGGATTCATCAGAAGCTGGACGAAATACAATTAGTTGAAATTTTCTATCTTCAGGATAAATTAGAACTTGACGGTACATTTTTTGTATGTCACCCGTAAAAACATACTTATAGTAACGCCAGCTGAGAACAATCTGCATCAGATCTGCTTGCAAAATGGGACCAGGATATAAAACGTCGTTCAGGGAGAAGCCGCTGGACGTTTTCTTTGAACCGTTAAACACTACTCTTACTTTTGTAGTTTTGCTGTCTGGTCTTAGAACGGCGTGATGAGGTAGAAAAAATGAAAATTGTTTTTTATCTGAAGTTTCAAAACATTTGCTAATTTCCATATGATTTAAATCCAAATATTCGTTTAAAACAGCATTGTACTCAGATCCGACATAGTATTGATTCTTTCAACTTCCTCTAGCTCCCAAAATTTTTTCATTTGTTCATGAAGAGCAACATCATCGGAGGGTAATACCATTGTTGAAAACATATTAATTTCACTGACAGGTAGGGGACCGGACATATACCAGCCAAAATGCGAGTTGCGAGCTTCCAGGCCTTTTCCAATATCTGATCGAACACCGTCTAAATTGATGAAAGGTAAATAATCGCTGCCTATTATCATGTCAATAGGTGCCGGCTTGTAGAAATTCGGATCAGCCAAAGTCAAATTCTTGAGATCAGGAAGATTCTCGATTTTAGCTCGTTTAGCCGGAAGAAAATGAGCGAGTTTTGGTACTACGATTGTTTTAATTTTAATTTTAAAATCCGAAATTCTTGATTTAAGGTTAATAAAACATCTAGAACTAGAGTTACCGACAATAGTACCACCGAGGCCCGAAATTTGGGAATTATGATTATCGACAGGAATCGCGAGATTTTGTTGAATACTTTTCGAAATAAAGCTCTTCTCCGATCCTGCATCTAATAAGGCTCGAATGGTGATTAATTCTCCAGCATGGTCAATATCAACAAGTGCCGTCGGCAAAATAGTAGTTCCCTCGTTTCGTGTAAAATTCGTTTGTACCGCGTCAACTTGTACGTGTGAGCTCGAAGTACTGGCAGCAGGGTGCTGATTGTTTGTAGTTGAAGTATTGAGTAAATTTCGGTTATCTTTATGTTTATTTACAAAGCCCTTATTTTCAGCTCGTTCTAAATGAAGCATTGTATGGTGCTTTCTATTACATTTTTGACAAGATTTTTCACTTGTACAATTTGATTTAAAATGTGTTGATGCGAGGCAGTTTGCACAATATTTATTTGCATACACATATTTAATTCGCTCGCTGACCGATAGTGATTTAAAATAATCGCATTGACGCAGTGAATGATTTTGATTACATTTCTTGCAATTGTATTTATTTTTTTCAGGTTCCAGGTGGGAATGAAAAGCTTGAGATTTTTGATGTGATCCTTGATAATCTCTCGAATTAGTTTTCCTCATGTCTGTGATAGTTTCCAAAATCTCAATTCGTTTTGCAAGAAAAGTGTCCATTTGTAACCAGGTTGGCAGTTCCTTGTGGTTACTCAAAGAGTCTTCCCACGCTCGCAATGTATCCTCAGGAAGTTTTGTTGAACAATGATGTACCAGGATAGGATCCCAATTCTTGGTGTCAATTTTATATGATTTAAAAATTGCTAAGCTTTCGTTGATTCCACGTTGAATCTGCCTTATTGATTTTGGGGTTTCAGCTTGAGCTGCTTGTATTCCAAAAAAATGTTTCATCTGCTGATGCACTAAAATTCGTGGGTTCTCGTATCTAGTTTTCAAAGCATCCCAAGCCAACTGAAAATTTTCATCAACCAAATCGAACCTTTTTACAATCTGGTACGCCTCACCTCTTGTCTTGCTTCGCAGGTGGTAAAGCTTTTGTGCTGCGGATAATTCTGGATGGTTTCCAAATACAGCAGAAAAAATGTCTCGAAAAGCAGGCCATTTTGAATATCCTCCTTCAAATGGCTGGGTATCACACGGTGGCAATTTTAAAGATGAAAATCCTTGATGGCTTATTGTAGTATCATGTCTGATACTTTCATCTGCCTTAGAAGGCTCCTTTGCTGTCACCATGTCTGCAATTTTAGATCTGCAACTTGAATACTTCTTGTAGGCATCCTTATGTTTGCTTGTAGCTATTTTTAAAAAATCTGACTCTTCAGCAGTTTC